>JAJPUD010011520.1:0-54189 GCA_023553655.1 Myrmecobius fasciatus
CACCTTCAGATACAGTATAATTCTTTCCTTGGGTCTTGAGCAGCCTTTCTCTAATTTTTTTAGCCCTTCACAGACAGTCAGGCAGCCTTTTAGGCACAGTACATATAGTGTTGGATTTGGAGTTACAAATAGGTTCAAATCTATCTGAAACACTTATCAGCTATGTGTCCTTGAGACAAGTCTTTTAACTTTCCTCAGCCTCAGTTTCTTCAATATACAATGGAGACAATCATAAGGATCAAGTGAGAGGCTATAGGTAAAGTCCTTTGCAGACTTTAGAGCTGAATAAATATGAGTTATTGTTATTCACTCTATAAGCAACCCTTTTCTTAGTAATACTTATCCCTGGGGATTGGAACTATTATTACATGAATCTGTGTTAGTAATATGGATAAAAGACATAAAATAACAACAATATATAAACCAATGTAGATAAGTCTGATATAAAATCTCTTTGTCCTCAAATAAAATAAAACACAAATAAAAAAATAGAATTCTCTCCTAAGACTAAGACAAGAAAAAGCTTCTCCTTTCCTAAAGGGACTGACTCAAATCTTGGTTGGCCTTCAAAGTCCCTTCCTCCAGGAAGCCTTCTCTGTTCTCCCAAGGACACTCTTTTCTTCTTCTTGTCTTATAAAACTTGCTGACTCTTCCCCTATCTGATTCCTGAGCACAAACTCCTCCTTGATGGCCCACTCTAAGCACATTGCTACTCATTCATACACTCCCAAGATCTTGATTCAGGCCTGTTTGGGTACAACTTTGATGTCTTTCTGTCTTCACTCACCAGGCTCCTGCTCAAGACCCTTGTCACAACCCACTAGAAATCAAGGACTATACACAGAGAGGCAGAAGAATATATTGGAAAGAACCCTGCATTTGAAAAGCCACAGAGTTTGAATTTTGATCTCCAACATGACTTCTGCTGAGCAGTGTGACCACTTCCATTTTCTGAACCTCAGTTTCTGTGTCTATAAAATGGGGATAATAATTCTTGCATCACTTATTTTACAAGGTGTTACGAAGAAAGTGTTCTTTAAAATGTAAAAACTATAGAAATACGAATTATTATTAATGTTACTATCACAAAGGGAAAGGTGCTGATGTTCCAACCTATGCTTCCTTCCAAAAATTAAGACTGTGGAACTGAGGTAAGAGCTCTAAATGACCTGACTGAAGCCCGTTTTTGCCTGACTACATGAGCACCAGTGAATCACTTAAAGTCTATGGGTCCCAGTATCCAAATCTATAGAATAAAGGATTTAGAGCTAATGTTTTCTAAGATCCCTTCCAGCTTTAGATTATAGTCAAATAGATTTCTTCTCTTATATCCACTTGGCTGAATCTCTCTAAGTGTCCTGTCTCACTACTTCCTGGGAACCCTGTAAAGCAGACGCTGGTCACATTTCTAGGTGGATCTTAACAACGTGGAGCTCCACTCCAGCCAGTGCTTACCCCTTAGACCACAGAGTCACTGCTGAGACAAAATGGAATGGCCTATGTCCATTCCTTTTCTGACAGCACACACTTGTGCATTCTTGCCAAGTTCAACCAACACTCATTGCTTCCTAGTCTTTCAAGAAAGCTTCCCTTCGTCTGTTAAAGTTCCTGACCCTCACAGAAATGGCCCTATAGAATAGGAGATCATAGGATCACAGATCTCAGGATCACAGAAGGAACCTTGGAGACCAGTTAGTCCAAGCCCCTCATTTTTACTAATGAGAAAGCAGAGGTGAAATGAAAGCCACACGGAGTATCAGCCATAGGAGCTATATCCGTATCTTCTTGAATCCAGAATCAGGGCTCTCACCAATGTACCACACCATCTCCATTTACAGAAGAGGAAACTCCAGCAGGGTGAGTAAATAACTCAGTCATGGAATCACATAGTTTCAGAGCTGGAATAGACCTTAGAAGACCATCTAGCCCGAGGTTCTCTCAACCTGCCCAAGTGCCCCACATTGTATAGACAAAGAAGCAGAGATGGAGAGAAGTAAGAGGATGCACTCAAAATCGTACAGCATTGTAGTGAAGGGGCCTGAACCTAGGTCTTAAGGTTTTCCAGAGAGCCTCCCCGACCTCCATAGTGTCCAATGTGGGAGATTCCTGACCTGACAACCTAATCACAAATATTCATCTCCACTCCCTCTAACTCAGGGTCTTTCTGCTACCTCTGATTTAATCCAGACTCTGATATGTGATATCACACATATACCCTCCCCCCACACACACATCTCTTCCTTCAAGTCTGATGACTGGTTTGGACCCCAGGCCATTGAGACCTTGCTCCCTTAGGCAGCCAGCTGTCCAACAACATGGGGCTCCCCCTACAATCCGTCACCAGTGCTGATTCTCAGGATTCTTCTAAGCAGGCAATAAGTCAAGTTAATGATGCATGGGACTTAGAGTAGGAGGAACCTCTTGACCAAACAGGGCCTTGAATCTATACCTCCCAACTCCCAATTTGTGGCTCATTTCTCTCTGTCATTCACCAATTCCAGGAATTTAATGAGTTTATTTTCTGGAGAGACCACTGTCAAGGACAGACAAACTGCCTCTCTTGTCCCAAGGCCACAAAGGCTGGACTGAGAGAATGGGGCACTGGGCTCTCTTTCCTGAGCATTTCAATCTTCCTGCTAAGTAGGCTTCGTGTCCTTCCTCCACCTCCAAATCGTCCTATATAGGAATGGTTCTTAGGATCTGCAAAAAGTAACTTCCCTAGACTCTAAGGGAATCTTGTTCCCTTCATGTTGCCATGAGCTTATCTGGCACCTGAGTTCAGACCTGATGATTATTATATCACCACTGGCTCAGCCCAGGGTTATCAGTTCACCCCCACAACTGAACCAAAATTCATAAAGACTAGTTAGAGATATGGTCATCATCACAGTGATTAAAATGTTTGAGACTTACAAACTACTACTACTACTACTACTACTACTACTACTACTACTACTACTACTACTACTACTACTACTACTACTACTACATAGCATTTATGTAGCACACTCAAGTTTGTAAAGCTCTTAACTTCTGTTAAGTTTGCTTATAACAACTATGTAAGGCAGCCTTTATTGCTATTCTCTCCATTTTATAGATGAGCTAATTGAGGCAGACAGAGGTTAAATGTCTTACCCAGGATCACATAGCTAGTAAGTGTCTGAAGCAGAATTTGACCTTAGATTCTCCTGAGCCTAAGCTAAGGACTCTATCCACTTTACCAGAACCCTGTAAGGCAGCACAGGAACAGTTGAAAACACCCTGGATTTGTTCTCCAACTTCCTGGGGTGGAATTCCAGTTTTTTCACTTCTCTGGTTAGTCAACCATGAAACTAAATGGCCTCTAGGGTCCCTTTCAGGCTCTAAATCTGCGGCACTATGATACAAAGCTAATACATAGTTTGGGAATTTGGAGGATGCAGATGACTATGGGGGCAGAGGAACCTTATGTATAGCCTTTGTCCAATGCAGAAGGGAGTGGCTATGACCTGTACCCATGGACACTCTGACCAATGGCCTAGGTCTGAGCATGGATTATGTGACTCTGGGTGAGCCAGGTTTCCTTTCTCCACTTCAACTCAAAAATAGGGGCAAGAATGTCTACTCCTGCCAATTTTATGGGGCTGTTATGACCTAAAATAAAAACAAAGGAAGGGAAAGTACTTTTTGTTCCAAATGTACCAGCAACCTAGTGTCAGATAAGGAGATGTAGAGTTGGAATGGGCAAGATAGTTTGCTTCTCTGTGCCTCAGTTTCCTTCTCTGTAAAACTTAAAGAACCACAGAAGTGTAAGCAAAAACTGCTTTTACTGCTATCTTTCTTCTGCAGACCCTAAGCCCAGCACTCTAAATCTATAGGAACAATAGTTTAAAAGCAGACTCTCAATTTCCTGGAATTAATATTAGTGTGAAGTAATATTAGTAATATTAGTGAAGGAAAGGAGGCTCAGGACTTTATGGGCCAGAGCCTCAGTTTTGGCCCATGGTTGGTCAATCTCTGTCATCCAGACTTACCTCTGGGGTTGTCTTTACAGCATACTTCACCCTGCTCCGAAGCCCGTCGGCGCTGCAACTATCTGCTGGGTAAGAGGGAGGGATATGGGAAGGTGGGAGCTTGTCACAAAGGTTGATAGGCTGGTCCTCTGTCGATGCTGTGAAGTCCATGGGGGCAACAGTGCCATTACCATTCATCTCGGGGAAGGAGGTGTCCCCCTGGGTACTGCTGGAGGTGGAGGGGTTCAAAGTCGAGGAGCCATTCCCACTGCAACTCTCTGACGAGGAGTCATCTGAAACAAGAGGGGCCAAGATTGAGTGTGTCTGATCCAAGCCTCGTCCTGGAATTGCCCATTGGTCCCAGTTGCTTTCCTTGGGACTCAGGCATGTCATAGGATCTGGAAAGGAAGCTTAATGATCATCCCAATCCCCTCTTTTGCAGAGGAGAAAACTGGGGCTCAAAGGGGAAATGGCTCATCCAAGGCCATGAAGCAAGCCTGTGGCAAAGCCTGTCTGCTGACTGGCCCCACCCCAAGCATCCCCAGTTCAAAAGAAGAGAGTGAAAAGGTGCACTCTTAATCAAAAGGAACAAAATCCCTGCTTCTATTTGGCAAAAATAGTGGTGGGACAGGACTAGGGAGAGTAGGTGACTCCTGATCCTTGCAGCTGAGGGATTCACAACAGTAGAATAGGAGAGAGAGAGGGAGAGAGAAAGAGACAGAGACAGACATATGGAGAAGAGAGAAAAGAGGAGGGGGGAGGGAGAAGAGGGAAAGAATAAAAGAGAAAGGGAGAGGGAAAGAGTAGGGGAGAAGGAAAGAGGAGAGGGAGGGAAGAAGAAAAGGAAAAGAAGGAGGAAGAGAGAAAGAGAAAGAGACAGACAGAGACAGAGACAGAGAGAGCAAATGAATTCTCCCCTCCTTGATTTTCTTTACTAAAAGACGCTGCACACTCCTTTCATCAAGACTCCTAATGGTACCAAGAAGGCTGGGGCCAGGGGCAACAGTTCCACTCAGTGAGAGAAGGTTCTCTCTTGTGGCTTCCTCTCCCCCAAACCCAGAGAACTAAACTCCCAGCCCCTGAGTTAATGGACCTTCTGCTCTGAAGACAGAGCTGGGAGGGGCCCCAGGGGTGGCCAGGGCTCTCCTGAGCCTTAGATCCAATACGCCCGTCTAAGTATTTCTTACAGTGCCTGTCACCATGGCACCTATTAGGGAAATAATGGGAGGCCCCATTAGAGTCTCAGAATTGAAATGTTATCTCCTTTGACAAAGATTCACTCACCCCAGTGCCTTCTTGAACGCATCTTCCTAATAACCTCTCCATGAAGCCCTCTGGATGGGCAGGCAGACACAGACCTTATCCTTTTTCCAGCACTCTCTCTCGGTTTAACTCAGTTTCTCACGCCTAGCTCCAAATTATTGTCCTGAACCCTCTTGGTCTTGGCTCTCATGTCCCTTTTCTAGCACGGCTGCTTTCTCTGGCTCACAGCCCCCTACTCCGCAGGTAGAGACGGTCCCTTTGCTCCCGTGCTTATAATCTTCCTCCATCTCAGGAGTGCCAAACCACTCCTTCCCCTCCCACACTAGCCCCCTTTACTCTGCACAGTCCTTTTCTTCCCACACCCACCTGCCATTGCATCCCCCCCCATGCACCCTCCAACTCAGCTTCTTCCTTTCTTGCCGCCACCACCCCCTTCTACCTTAAGGAGGGGTCCCCATTGTCTTGTCACCCTGGGGAGGGAGAGTAGCCTCCTACCTCCTTTCTCCTAGCTGTCTCCCTCCCCTTGGGCACGGGCCCCTGCCTTGTGTATCTGTCTGTCTGTCTCTCTCTCACTCACACACACATACAGAGTAACCTACCCACCCTCTGGCTCATGCACACAATCTTTCTACTAGCTATCCTGCAAACACAGCCACCCACATTCTGGGTCATGAACAGCTTCTCTGTCTCTCTGTTGCACGCTCTCTCTCCTTCTCTCTCTCCCCTTCTCTCTCTCTCTCTCTCTCTCTCTCTCTCTCTCTCTC
This sequence comes from Myrmecobius fasciatus, assembly GCA_023553655.1. Lineage (NCBI taxonomy): Eukaryota > Metazoa > Chordata > Mammalia > Dasyuromorphia > Myrmecobiidae > Myrmecobius > Myrmecobius fasciatus. The sequence continues at coordinate 6,020 of JAJPUD010011520.1, forward strand.
TCTCTCTCTCTCTCTCTCTCCCTCCCTCCCTCCCTCCCTCTCTCTCTCTCTGGCACGCATGCACACACACACACACACACACACACACGCACACGCACACACACTCTCTCAGTACAAACCCCTCCTTCCCCGCTCTGGCTCAGGGAATCAGCCTCTCTACCTTCTCCCTTACACACCTCCCCACAGTGTCAGCTTACGGGTACAATCTCTGACAGGGAAGGGGGGAGGAGAGGGAGCTGCCTGTATCTGTGTGGACACACCCTAGAGGCAGAGAGGGAGAGAGGGAGAGAGAGAGAAAAAAAAAAAAAAAAAGACGGGATATCCTGGTCAAGATGGGAGTAGTCTGTTCCTCCCTCCTCCCCCTAATATCTTCCTCCCCCTGTGGATTCCCTTCTCCTGCTCCATCCTCCCTCCTCACTCACTCCCTCCACCCCTAACACACAGCAAATCCTTTATTTCACCCAGCAGAGCTTTGCAAGGGCAGGGAGCGAGGACTTTGGGAGCGATTCCTTAAGAAACATCCACGGCCCCAGCCGGGATCCAAACAAAGACGCTGTTGCTGCTGCTGCTGCTGCTACTGCTACTGCTGCTGCTGCTGCTGCTGCTCTGAGCCACAGGCAGATGGCGGCCCCCCCTCCCCTGCTTCCTGTTCCCTGCATCCTCACTCCCTTGGCAGGACAATGGGGGGGTCAGGCAGCCGGGAGCAGCCTCGTGTCACTGTGACATATGGAACTGTGGCGCATGTGCAGGGAGTCCAAAGGTGTATGTGTGTCTGGGCGGAGGGAGTGGGGGAAGAGGGAAGGAAGCAAAGGAAGAGGAGCAGAAGAAGGATGAGGAAGGGGAGGAGGAGAGGAGGAGGGGAAGAAGGGGAAGAGGAGGAGGAGAAAAGGGCTCTGGCTACCACTATCAGCTGGATCTTTCCCTTTCCCTTGGGGTGATGGGTAAACTTTAATCAGGCCACTATAGAGAACTTTGCAGGGAAGCCTTGTAACTGAACAGAGCTTTGGCAGTCACAATGGGGATACCCTGGACTCAACATAAATCCATAGTCCCCCCCCCTTCTTCTCCCCTCGTATAAGCTGTACCCATTCTAGGCCCTTAAGCTCCCTTCCCCCTACACTCCCCCTCACCCTTCCTAACTGCTCCCAACCTTATAAAACCTCCCTTCTTCCTCTTCCCTTCACATTCCCATCCCCCCTGTGCTGATCGGATTAAGCAGCCGAATGTGGCCAGCCGGATGCCCACCATTGGCTTTAAGTGCCCCCCCCTCCCTCTTCTCTACCCCCTCCCCCACTCCAGCTAACTGTGGCAATGGGTGTCCTTTCTGGCTGCCTTGTGTCCCTGGAGGAGAGGGGGAACAGCAAGCGAATGAGAGAGAAAGAGAGGAAAGAGGGAGAGAGAGGAAGAGGGAGAAGGAGACAGAGAGGGAGGGGAGGGGAAGAGGGGGAGGGAGAAAGGAAGTGGAGGGCAGTGGGGGAAGGAAGAAGAGACAGAAAGACACAGGGGCAGGAGGGGAGAGAAGGAGAGACAGAGTAAATTTTGTGAGTGTATGAATAGGAGAGAGGGTCCCAGGATTGGTAGTATACATTTATACTTTACTTTATCATTTATAAAATGCTTTTCTACAACAGTCTATAGAGATTTTGTGAGAAAAGCACTAGATTTGGAACCAGAAGACCCAAATTCAAATCTTTAATCTGCTTCTAACCTAACTTCCCAAATTACTTTCCCTCTGGGACTCAGTTTCCTTATTTGTAAAATTAAAGGGGTACATGATCTCTAAGACCCCATCCCTTCCATTTCTAAACTTTCTTATCCTACATATCACATCAAGATCAGTGGACTAGGGATTCCAATCATCAATTTTTAAAGATGAGAAAATAGACAGGGAGGTTGGATGATTTATCCACTGGCACATAACCCCTAAATTATGTGGAGCTGAATCCAGCTCAAAAACTCTAAGCCCAACACTGTAGGATGCACTCCACAAGAGGACAGTCTGTATTGGATTCTCGGTGAATCTCAAACTGTTAGAGAAAAACACTTCCCAGCTTTGTAGAAGGTAAAAGTTGACAAAGAAGGGAAGGAACTCACAATGCTGTGAATCAGGCAGTAGGTATAAACGTGAGCTGACAATGATAACAACTCACATTTATACATACTGTCATCTCCACGGGGCTGTGAGGAAGACAGCACTTTGTAAATCTTAGAGAAATGGGTGCCATCCTTGGTGCCTACCATCATGCTGTACATACAGCCAAGCAGACATCAATAAACACCCGCTAAAGGCAAGCCTAGGAATCTTGTCCTGTGGACGATGCTGGGGAGTTGGGGGGGGGGTGGAACTGCTCTAGTCTGCACTGGCTTAGGTCTCATCCCATTGATATGCCTGGTATATTTGGCACATACAATCATGTTTGGCTACAGCTTTCATTCCCCTCTGGCTAAGTTGAAGAGGGAGGGTGGAATCTGCTAGTGTCTATTTAGAAAGGACACCTGCCTTCCTTTAACATTAGGATAAAAGAAAGAGATAGTCCCTTTTAGGCGATTTCATCCCACTCCCCTTCCCCACCTTCCAGGGTCAGCCAGGCTCCCAAAGGAGCTTCAAGCCCCCTCCGCCTTTCCCCTCTTGAAAGGATTAGGGAGACTTACTCCCCCAGCTCATAGGCACACACAACACACCAGGGCTAGAGTCAGCCGGGCATCGCCACGGCAACAGAGTGGCTCCTCAGTGAGTGGCCAATCAGGGACCTCCCCACAGGCCAATTGGAGATAACCCAGGCTGCCTGTCAAATGAGTCCTAGGGACCTCTCCTTGCTCTCTGAAGGACTAGGAACAGACACTCCCCTCCTCCCAATAGCCTAGACCACTCAGACCAAGCCCTGAAATTTGAGCTGACTGCTCAGGGGGCAGACCTTCGCTCACCAGGGCACCCCAAGCTCTTGGAGACACCTGTGTGGGGAGGGCAAGCATTCTACTAGAATGGGTGGGGGACACTAATCCGGAGAACATATCCTAATTCCTCCCTATGCCATGGACCAAGTCCTTTTTAATTCCTCCTTCCCTATTCAGGACCACCACCTTCAGAAAGCCTTCCCTGATCATCCTAACCTGTAGCAACCTGCTTTCTTTCCTCTGAGCTCCCGAGGCATTTCTAGTCTGGGAGCAATGACTGACTCTTGCCCATTAATCATTTTGCAGGTGTTAGTTTCTCCCCACTCTCCCCAGTTTCTGAATTCCCAGAGGATAGAGGCTAAGTCCTAGACATCTTAGGATTTAAAGTGGCAAAGAATCACAGATTCATCAGTGTAACCCTCTTAGTGTATGAAGAAGAAAACTGGCCACAAAGACTTGTTGAATGTCTTGAAACTGGTCATACTGGTAGTAAGCAGCAGAGATGGGATTTAAAACCAAATCTGACTCCAAATCTAGTGCTCTTTGATGATGGCAATCATCCCAACTGGCCCCTCCAACTGCTCTTAATAATATTAATAACAACATCAGCAATGCTAAAACTAACAAAAAAAAAAAACTCACGTTTCTAAGAATGGTCCAAAAATGGGATGTGGGCTTTCAGGCGAACATAACAACAGTATATCACATTTATGGCTCTTTAAGGCTTGTGACTAATAGTAGTCTGCATGATCATTTGTGGGAAACACTGTGAGGAGTGAGGGCATGGAGGAAGTGCAGGGGATTATACTGGCTGCCTTTTAAACTCCTCCCAACCGAGATCCTCAGGTCCATAGAACAGATCATGGCTCACAAATGCCTTGGCAACCTTTATCACATTTGATCCTCATAACTTCCCTGAGAAATAAATAATATATTCATATTCCCATTTGACAGGAAACTGCTGTTTATATCCATAAGTGACTTTTCCAGGATCCCACATTGGCATCAAGATTCATTCAATAAAACATTTATTAAGCACCTAGTGTATCAGTCACTATGCTTCACAAATTTTATCTCATCTTTTCCTTGCAACAATCCTGTGAAGTAGGTAAGATTATTATCCCTATTTTACAGTTGAGGAAATAGAGGTAGACAGAGATTAAGTGACATTCATGGCCACTCAGTAAAGGGTCTTGAGACTGGATTTGAATTCAGATTTCCCTGACTTTGTGCCCAGTTCTCTATCTACTTTGCTACCTTGCTGTATATCTGGAAAACATATACCTAGAAAATAAATTTATATAAACACACACACACACACAAATACACACATTTATGTGATTTTTGTGTACATGGAAAACATGTACTTAATAAATTTATATAAATACACATACATATAGATGTATGTGTATACACACATACATACAAACATATATACACACATATGTGTGTGTATTTGTATATATGGAAAACACATACCTAAAAAATCTATATAAATATACACACAGACACAAAAACACACATACATGTATATGTCTTTTGTGTATGTATGGAAAACATATACCTAGAAAATAAATTTGTATAAACAGACAATATACACATATATATGCATATGGGTACAAGTATGGAAAGCAGATACCTAGAAAATAAATTTATATAAATACAATATATATATATGTGTATATATATGTATTTATACATACATATATAGGTATATGTATGCACATGAAAAATATACATCTAGAAATATATTTATAAACACATATAATATGCATTTACATGTACATGTGTCCATATATGTATATGTACCATGCACATATACACAAACATGCATGCATGTATGTATGGAAAACACCTAGAAAATAAATGAATATAAACATGCACTACACATTTATGTATGTGTGTGTGCATGCACACAGTATATACACAAACACAGGAATCATGCATGTTTCCATACAGAATCAAAATTAACTCTGATGAACATGTGTGTGCACATGTGATACACATGTGTGTGTGCATGGAAAATATGTGCCTAGAAAATAAATTTATAGGAACACATAAACATTTATCTGTATATGTGTGTATGCATGTATAAACACATGTGCACACTATATGAGTATATATGTATTGTGTGACTATACAATACATGCATGTGTGTGTTGTACACACATATAACACACACACACACACATATATATATGTATATATATATATATATATATTACTTCAGGACAAAGTTCTAGCAACTAGGGAGAGGAAAATAGTTTTCCTTTAGGAGCTGGCTTTTGAACTGAATTTTGTAGAATGTTAGGGATTTCAAAAATTAAAGATAAGTAGGGAATGCCTACTAGGCAAGGAAGACCCCTTGTGAAGAATCACAGATGTACAAGAAATAGCAAGGTAGCCAGCTTGGCTAGAATATAGAATGTATTCAGAGTAGTGACATGCTGGACAGGTTAAAGCCTGATTATGAAGTGCTTCCAAGACAAATAGAGGAATCTTTGTTTTATTACAGGCAAGAGGGAGATCCAAGTCCTTGTTCTCCAACCTTAGTGCTCTTTCCCACCACATCACAATGTTCTTGAAAGATCTGCTTTCCCATCTTTCACAGTTTTTCCAAAAAGAGCCAGTCTCCCAGATAATCATGCCCTTACTCATTCATCTAAACTTCCCAGAGGCCTTTACTTTTTCCAATGAGGATGGCAGCACAGCACAGAACAGAATCACACCTCATAATCTTCATAGCTGAGAGACCCCATATTAGTTACTCAACCAACCTTTCTCAAACTCACTTGACTCATCTCCAAAAGAGAGATAATGATAAATTTAATACTTACTTTACAGGGTTGTTGTGAAAATCAAATGAGATAATACACATAAAGAGCTTTACAAACCTTAAATCACAATAAAATATTGATAAATAATAATGGTAACAATAGTCATAATGAGGAAGTTATCATGGGAAGATCGGCCATGGGCAAGTAGCCAGTCTTCCCCACCAAGGCAGAGAAACAGATAAAATTTATATCAAATGAAATAACGTAAGTAAAGTGCTTCTAAATGGTATAGCACTATGCAAACATGAGCCATTATAATCATTATTCTGGGGAGCCAGGAAGACAAGGACTATCCTGGACCTGAAACAGAGAGTCCATTTCAGACTCTGAGAAATGGGACAGAGCATATTGTGATTTCCTGGTACTACTGACTCCAGAGTAAGACCTAGACTTGGCTCCCATATTATCCATCTCGGTTCCTGGCTTTTGTTCCTCAGGGTATCAAGGACCTAGCTGTCCACCTCAGCTTTTGGTCTTCCAGAGCCTGGCACATCTTTCCTTCCCAGTATACTTAAAACATGCTTGTTGACTAACTGACAATCCTCTCCCAGAGGGATACTGATAAATAGATAATCCTCAAAATTAAATCTTTAAAGAATCTTGGAGACCCAATGTTCTTAATCCCTGAATGAATATGTAGATACATTCCAAGGGACCAATGAAGTTGTATGGGGAAAAACTAGTTATTTTCACTCACTTCTAACATCAAGCTCCTGATTTTTAGTCTAGGATTTTTGGAATCTTTCCTTATCCCAGACTTCCTCTTAATTTAACTTCTACTTCTAAAATATCCATATTCTACTACTAGGCAAAGATCCCACTACCCAAAAAGGTCAAGGGCAGAGAGAAAGGTCCAATCCACACCAAAATATTTATAGCAGCCCTTTCTGCATTAGGAAAAAAAAATGGAACAAAGTAAATACCCATCAAATGTGGAATGATTAGAGAGATTGGGGAATATAAACATGATGGATTATTACTGTCCCTTAAGAAGCAATCAATACAAAGAATATAAGGCAAAAGAAGATTTTTGTGAACTGATGCAGAGTAAAGTAGGCAAAACCAGAAAATAGTTTAATGATGATGGTAATTCAAATGGAAAGATAAAAAACAGAAATTAAATAGTTTGTTTATATGGTCAAGACTGATCAAAGGAGATATGAGAAAATGCACCTCCTCCTTTTCTTTGCAGGGGTGGAGGTTTCTAGATGAAGACTATGGCATATACCATTACAATCAATTGATGTATTGGGTTAGTTTTACTTCTCTTTTTTACATCTTTGCTGGTACAAAGTAAGTAGAAGGAGGAAAGAGAAATAGTCCAAGTGATATAAAAAGAAAATATCAATAAAAACATTTTAAAAGGCAAAAACATTTTTGATTTCATCTCTGAAGGACTTAGTATATCTTGAGTGGACAATGCATGGCTAACTGGTCTATTTTGATAGGTTGACAGCTCAAAGGAGCCTGGCTCTTAGCTGCCATTCTTTCTGCCCTGCTTTCATCAGGAATGTCTGTAGTAATAGATCTCCAACCACCCTACATTAGACATCACTTTACAACACAGGTGTGTTCCTAAAGCATTCTGCAGAGGCAGAGATTTTGTAAATCAAATAAGTACTTATACCAGGAGAAACTGATACTTTAAAAGCAGTCTGTGGTAGACCCCATTTATAGTAAAGAAGCATGACAAGTACTCCTCACATTTCTATACTCTGAGGTTTACAAAATACTTTCAACAAAGTAACCTGAAAGAACATGGAAAGTGCTCGGAAAGTAGAGTCAGAGAAACCAGGTTCCAAATTCAGCTCTGCTACCTATTACTATGTGACCCCTAAGCAAGTCAGCTCTCAACACCCTCTCTGTCTCATGTCTCTTCCTCCTTCCTTCCCCACCTTTGTCTTTCATCTCTCTCTCCCTATCTACTTCATCTCTCCCCTACCCCCTTCTCTGATCCTCTCTGTCTCTCTCCCTCTATCTGTCTTTCTCTTTCTCTCCTTCTGTCACTCTTTTATCTGTTTCTTTCCCTCTGTCTGTCTCTATTTTTGTCTCTGTCTTTCTCTGTCTCTCCCTCTGGCTTAGTCTCTCAATTTGAAAAATGCAGAAGTCAGACAGAGGATTCTCCCCAAAATCTCTTCCAAATCTGTCACTTTTAAATTCAAGCTTCCTTTTAGATCTAACATTCAGTTTTCTATAATCTCTGAATTCTGCATATTATATTTTAAGGGTTCTTCTGGCTTGAGGTCCTATATCACTGGTGATGGGAACCAAATGTCAACACACATGCTGACCCACAATACTCCCAAGTGCCACCTGAACCAGATTAAAATGTATTTGAAAAATATTTAGCATAATAGATAAAAATAATACAAAATATCCTGGATAAGATTACATTTTAAAATTCAGTCAATATGTGGTCTGTAGGGATCAGTAGCTCTGCAGTTTCTATATGACTTTGACACCACAATGTCTATTGTGATGTGAACAATCTTTCCTGACTGTATCTTCCTTGCATATCTGAATTCTCATACAGCTGAGTGAGGCTCAGTTGTCCTATTGTCCTTTATTCATTTCTGTTAAGGCTTCCTACCAAAGGCCTGAAGGACAGCTAGGTGGCTCAATGGATAGAGTGAGAGGCCTGAAGTCAGGAAGATAAGTCTTTTTCATCTGGCTTCTGACATTTATTGATTGTGTGACCCTTGGCAAGTCACTTATCCCTGTTTGCCTCAGTTTCCCCATCTGTAAATGAGCTGGAGAAGAAAATGGCAAACCACCCCAGTAGCTCTGCCAAGAAAACCCCAATGATTCAATAACAATAAGCAAAGATAAAATTTTCAAAAACAAACAAACAAAAGAATTTAGAGGCATAGCAGAGAGAAGGCTGAAGAATCAGGAAGATCTGCATTTAAATCTCACTTCTGATATGTAAACAGATTGGCTTTGGACTAGTCATATAACCTCCAAATACCTAGACAGCTTTCTATACCTTTATGTTGCAAAGTTGAAGCTGTGGCAGAGAGAGTTTCCTCCTAGAGAGAAAACATGTTTCAGAAATAAATACAGAGATCATTCTTCACTTTCTTAAGAACCTATGGCTTTATTCACATTGATCCCTTTTCTGTGGATGTAGATCCCAGCCCTTTGCCTTAGCAGATGGTCTTCTAAAGTTTCAGTGGCCAGTAAATTAATCACCCCGTGGCCAAATGTCAAGGAACCTCTTTGTGTAGCTAGCCTCTGGTCCTCAAACAGCAGACACAAAGTCCCTCACTGGACCGTTAGATATAGCTTTCCTAGCTTGGCTGTTTGGAATTTTTTCAGTCTCTGCTGCTGGTTCAGCTTTTGAGAACTTGGATTCCCCTCTACAGCAGGAGAAAGCAAAGGAGGATTCTAATAGAAATAACACTAAATGATAAGTTTATTAGTGTTGCCCCAGTGGAAGAAGGTAAATTTGCTGATGGAGGTACTCTGTCTTTTTCTCTCTTTTCTATGCCCTAGCACAATGCCTGGCATATCATAGGCATTCAATAAATGGTTGCTGAATTGGAAAGGCCCAGCACAAAGTGCCCTATGGGTTGAGAGTGAGGGGCATGTTCTTAGAAGGACAATGGGCCCAGGGAAAGTTTCAGGGAGAAGGTAGACTTTATGTTAAAATTTAAAGAATAGGTAGGAATTCAATAGGTGTAGAGAGGAGGAAGGACATTTCAGGCAAAGTCATTGGCCCCAAAATGGAGGGCTACAAGGTCACAGAGTGACCTTGACAACAACCAAAGGCAAGACAACAACCAAAAAAAGGTTCATTTGGCTGGAATATATGTAGGGCAATAATATGAAATGAGGTTGGAAATATAGGATGGCACTGCTGAATATATAACTCAAGGTCAAGGACAGAGAGAAAAGATACAATTGTTAAAAAAATACTTACAAGCAGTTCCCTTTGTCACAAGAAAAGAAAGGTAATAGGCAGCCACTGAAGATTTTGGAGAAGTGAAATATAACTAGATATGCCTAAGAAAATCTTAATAATGGTGGAGAGCATAAGTTATGAGAAGAACCTAAGGAGGTTGTAACAATGGTTCTGTTTATCGTGGCCAGCTGTCTCACCCTTCCAGTATGTTGGGGGAAGAGTACTAATGAGACTGAAGCAAGGATAGGAGATTCAAGAGAAATCACAGAAATAAGTTTTCAAGATCTGAAAACTGATCAGCTAAAGTAGATGAAGGGGAGGGCAAAGTCATGTTATTTCAGATTCCTTGGAGAAGATTCAAGGCCTTTTCTTCTCATCACATTTCTCCATAAACTCATACTGCTGAACTGAATGATTATAACAACAATAACATTGAACAGTCATATAGCAACTTAAGTTACACAGAAGGTCTGTAAAGCATTTAACATCTGTGATCTCTTTGATCCTTAAAATAGCTGTTAGGAATCTCCATAGGTGTTATTATACCCATTTTAGGGATGAGGAAATTGAGAAGAAACCAAAATTCAATAAAGTGACTTGCTTGTAATCACACAGGCTAGAATTAGAACTCAGGCCTTTCCAAACTCCATAGTCCAACACACTACTCCCTCTCTCAGGTCCACCTTTCTTGCATGTGTTATTACCTTTGAAAAAGTACCAAATTCAAGATCTTTGAAAGTAGAAATAGATAATGTTAATTTATGGCATTCTAAGTTAATATGTTTTTCTATTTTATCTTAACACCACTGTTCTAAAGCACATAGAACAATGTAAATTCTATGATTAATGGTCCTCTCCACTTCTGTGGTACATTGGAAAGTGTTCCAGCTCTAGAATTTGAGGAGCTGCTTTCAAATCTTGGCTCTGCCACTTATTACTGTGTGAGCAAGTCACTCAGACTCTCTAGGTTTCAGTAACCCTGAAGAAAATATGGGGGGGGGTAGGAGGAAAAGAGGGACTAGATGTCTTTGAAAGTAGTGACAGGATGGCCATCTGTCAGGATGCTTTATACCACTTTATAAATCAGACACTGAGCTGGAAGGGGCCATAAAAATCATCTTACTTTACAGGGGAGAAAAGTGGGACCCAAAAGTGGTCAAGGTGACACAGGTTGGAAGAATGTGGTTCCTATTGAGCCCTTTTCTGGCATGGACATGACTGTGGCTAAGGTAGATTGTGGAAGCCCCATCTAGAAACTGTTAGAATTACTGGAAAGCTCAGATTCATTCTCTGATTCCCAGGAGATGCACAGAGCCTATAAGCTTCAGGCAGAGGCTGGGGTACAGGACTCCATGGTTACTTCCAAACCTTAAGTGTAAGTCTAACAAAGAATTTAAAAATAGCCAAAATATACACAGTGCCTGATGATAGATATTCCATCAGCCCAGTTATCCCATCTTGGCAAAGAACAGAGGAAGCATATAACGTTCTATAAGAAGATGTCTTCGAGCTCTGGACTCCCATGCTTTGAGGTTCCTTCTAGCCAAGTTGATTTTCTTAATGCACAGGTCTGACTTTGTCACAACCCTGCCTCAATAAAATCCAGTAGGTACCTATTATCTCCAGGATCAAACAGAAATTCCTGTCGGACATTTAAAGCTCCTTGCCCTTTATGCCCTCCAAGTCTGAATTCTTCTTCCTTCTGTGTATCCTGTGCTCTAGCCACTCTAGCCTATGAATTGTTCTTCATTCAAGACACCCCATCTCCCATTTCCACATCTTTGCTCTGGCTTTCCCTCATACTTGACTCTCCCTCCTCTCCTTGAAATCTTTGGTTTCCTTCAAAACTCAATTCAAACACCACCTTCTATGTGAATTCTTCCCAGCTGCTTATGCCCTCTTTTCTAAAACTACCTTGATATTTTAACATAATTAATATGTAGTGGACTTCTCGCCATCTAGGGGAGGGGTGGAGACTAGAGGGGAAAAATTTGTAACAGAAAGCTTTGTAAAGGTCATTGTTGAAGAATTACTCATACATATGTTTTGCAATTAAAAAGCTTTAATAAAAAAAATAAAAATAAATAAATAAAACTACCTTGAATCCATTTTGTCCATCTATGAATACTTTTACGTATATACAGTATCCTAGATATAGAGCTGAAAAGAATCTTAGAAGCCATTCAGTCCAACCCCTTTGTTTTACAGGTTCAAAAAGCCTAAGCAACTTGTTCAGATTCACATAGCTACTAAGTATCTGAGATTAGATTTGGAAGCCAGATCCCCTCTCTCCAAGTCCACTATTCATAGTATCTGTCTTGTTAAAATGTAAATACCCTGAAGGCAGGGACTGTTTTCACTTTGAACTTTGTATCTCCTGTCATTAACACAATATCTAGCACACAGAAGGCTCTTAATAAATACCTGTTATATTTAACCTACCTGGGATTTGAATGCTATCTTGGGGAGCAGGGAGGTGAGGAAGGGAGAAAAATTTGGAATACAAAATCTTATAAAAATGAATGTTGAAAACTATCTTTACATGTCTTTGGAAACATATAATACTTTTGAGGGAAAAATGCTTGTTGATGGATTGTTATTTCTATATTTTTAGTAATACTAGCCCCTAATCTAGTATGATTGTGTCTGGACTACTGGGTCAATGCTAGAACTACTGAGAACTGACTGAATCTTTACTGATGGAAGCCTTTGTATGGCTTTCTTCAAGTGCTCATTGTAACTGTCACAGTTATGGTGGGAAATTCAGAAATCTGACTTACTAATAATATTCAGACCCTCAGGGACAGAACTGCTTAACCTAACTGGGTTCTAGATATGAACCCAGAACCAGAAAGGACCAAACACAGGACTAGAAGGGATTCTAGAATATAGAATTGGAGAACTTAAAGGAACCTTGGAAGACAACAAAGAAAATGGTGGAGCTGGGAGGGATTTAGCTGGAGGTCCTTGCTTCTTACCTGAGGTAAGGCCAGCTGATGGCTTTATCACATCCCCAAAGTTAAATGCTAGCTCAGATGCATTTCTCTGATGTGTTTCAAAAGCTGCTTCTTGGTCTATCCAGGGGAATTACCAAGACAGATCAGAGCCATCTCAGCTCTGCTTCCCTTTCCTCCCTACCCCTGACTTGTGTCAAAAATCTAGGTTGCCTCAGGGAGAATCTTAAAAAAAAAAAAAAAAATCCATTCCTTTTCTACATGAAGTGAGATAATGGGGGAAAATGGAAAGATTCCCAAACTTGGGTGTCAAGATGGCATGAGTTCCAGTTCTGGCTTTTTCATTAATTCAGTTTCTTTCTTTTTGTAGCTTTAAAAACATATTAGTATCTTTTGTTTTTACATCACATTTATTTCCAAATACATCCTAAATGCTTTTTACCCAGGAAGACTTTCCTTATAATGATCAATCCTTAAAAAGGGGGGAAGAGGGAGAAATTCAGCAAAACAGTTACTACATCAACAAAGTTTGGTAGTTTATTCTCCATTCCATATTGACAGTTTTCTACCTGTGCAAAGATGGGAAAGCAGAAAATCACAATCTTTCTGAGCCTCAATCTCTCCTTCTATAAAATAAGTGGGTCCCTAGATAATCTCTATGTTCCTTTCCAGGTCTAACATTCTGTATTCTAAGGCCTGGCTTTCATTACATCAAGTGCTCTGGAAACCTGAAAACATCATGTAGTGTTGAGGGTGAAGAACCCTTCCTTCCAGCTTTGACATTCTATTTTATATAATACAAGGTTTCTTCAAGCTTTGGAATTCTATGTTCTAATACAGATGTCAAACTCAAGGCCCAAGCCCAAGCCTGTAAAACTCCCTTCAGCCAAACTAGATTAAAATGTATTGGGAAAATGTTTAACAAAATAAATTTAAAAACAACATAGATAATATTAATTTGTGGTTTTCTAAGTTAATAGGAATAATTTCTATTTGATTTTTAACACCACTGTCCTAAAGTACTTAGAACAACATAAGTTCTATGGTTCCCTCCACTTCTGTGGTACATTGGAAAATGTTCCACCTCTACAGTAGAAGGAGCCGGATTCAGTCTTGGCTCTGCCACTTACTACTGTGTGAGCAAATCACTCAGCCTCTCTAGGTCGGGGGGGGGGGGGGGAAGGCGGGAGGGGGAAGTCCCTTAAAGCTCTGATTCAATAAGCCTTTGTCCTAAGGAACTGCACTTTAACATGTTCTATCCTAAGGACCCTGCCAATGTTCTCACTTTATGTTCTAAAGGTCTTCCTAGTTCTATCATTCCCAGGGCCCTTGAAGCCACAGTAAACTTAGAAGGCAAAGGACCCGAGTTCAAGTGTTGGCTCTGTCACTTTCTACCTGGTGATCTTGGTCCATGCACTTGACCCCTCTCTTTATCTCAGGTACCTCATCTTTAAAATTATGAGGCTGAATTAGATGAATCTAAAAGGTATCTCTGTGTGCTACTATGATTGTATTTAAAAGCAGCTGCATGGCTCCAAGGAACCTACAGGAAATCTGAGGATAAAAATTATAAATACCTAGAAATGACTGAGAGATTCCAGTCTCCAAAAAGGGCCAGGGGTGGAAGGTAAAAGCAGAGGAAGAAAGTAAATTTCCTTCTACCTAGCTTTTCCACAAAGCAAGTCAGACTCTCTTCCACCAAAAACAACAACAAAAAAATACCAACCCAACCCAAACTCATAACCAGCTCCCCACAAACAGTTAAAAGAAGTCAGTTCCTTCATTCACACAATGACGTCAGAGTCAGATTTAATCCTCTGGTGGCTGGGATTTTCCGGGCACATGGTCTCTTCGTGACAGACCCGCCCAAACCTCTGTTACAGGAGGATTCAGTTGTAACCTGAAGCTTTGTTCACTAAGGCAGTGGACACTGGACCAGGGACCTAGTAGATTCCCAAACTCGCACCCTGCCTGATATACTACTCCTGGAGGGCTGCAGTTGCCAAAGGGGTTGTAGCCATCGATCTGGTGCTAATCTCTACCTATTTGCTTCTCCTTCCTTCCTTACTCTCTGCCCCCCTGCCTTCTCAGCAGATGCCAAACTGCTGTGGGCTACCTTCTTCTGACTAGGGGAGAGCATGCTGGACTTGAGAACCAGACCTGGCCCTTGCTCTGACCTCTTGTGTGACCTATGGATGAGTCATAGGACCAGGGATCTAGAACTTGAAATGACTTAAGATATCATCTCAGTCCAAATGACTTATTTTATAGATAAAGAAACTGAATCCTAGGGAAGAAAATGTCTTATCCAAGTTTTTCCTTCTCTGAACCTCTAATCTGGAAAATGGGATAATAATAATATTGGTACTATAGAAATGTTACAGAGTACTTTCTAAACCTTAAAGGCACCTTATTAAGTGCCTTGTATGTACCAGATACTATACTATGTGCTGAGGATGCAAAGACAGGCAAAACACTCAGTCCCTGCTCTCAGGGGGCTTCCATCCTAAAGGAGATAACATGTTTATTTAGATTTATATAAGATGGAAACCCAAGTGTGAATGAAAGGTATCAGAAAGGAAGGCAGGCACTAGTAGCTGAGAGAGGAAAGCCTCCTGCAGAAAGTAGCCTTCATCTGAGTCTTAAAGGAAGCCTGGGATACTGAAGGACATGAGGAAGAAGAGCATTCCAAGAGTGGGGTGTACAGGCTTCGAGGAGTGTCTTGTGTGTGAGGAGCATGGAGTACATGCAGGGCAGGAAATAAAAGCACAAACCTACTGAGATGGGTGTTCATCTTCTTATCATTGCCTCTCCATCTGCCATACCCCCTCCTTAGAACAGCCAACCAAAGTATCCCTCGACTTCTGAAGGGCAGGAGAAGGACCTTTGGGATAGATGGAGAGCAGAGGCACAAGACCCAAAGCCATCATCTCTCCAGGACCCCACAAAAATTCTCCTTGACCACCCAAAGTAAGAGAGGTACTGGATCAGGGAGGGAAGAGGTGAAGGTGGAGGGCAAGATTTGTTTCATAAGGCACAGGGCCTTGAAGCATTCGTCAATCATGTGGCCTGTGACTGCAGCCTCTAACAGTAATTAAAACAAACCCAGTCTCCGAGCCTTGGTGAGCTGCAGACAAAGTTCCACCACCTGTTCACTGGAATATCTGAGGGCAGAGAAATGGTGCCATTAATGTCTCTTTTAACTTAGGGCAATGGGCCCTAATTCAAATAGGGAATTAAGGATGAATGGGGGAAATTGTTCCTCCCTCTGTCACGTCTCCAGAGCAGAGACAAAAACCTCTTTTACCTCTGAAAACAATGACCTTATGTAAAAGCCAGCAGAGCTGCACAAGCATGGCTCTGTGAGATCTATCAATTGCCCAACCACCTTCCACCAAGGAGCCCCCGAGACTTTGGAGGGTTCCCCACTTCTCTGTGAATCGGGCGCCAATCTGAGAAAGGTCAAGACTTCTTTTCTCAGGAATTGGCCCTCTCTCTGTCTGGTCTACCCACTCCTTCCCTTCTCCCCCTCTCCCCCACCAAAGGACGCCCTTGCTTTGGAAATCTATAGGCAAATAAGGCCTGTAAGAGAAATTTCTTCATTTTTCAGTTCTGCCTTTGTGGGATGGGGAGGGCTAGGAGGAGTGAGGTGGTATAGATGGGAAGGATTTGAGTACTAGATCGAAATCCAAGCCAGGTAGCACCAGCCACAGCCTGGAAGCTCAAGCTGACTTCCTGGCAACGGCCTTCCAAGGCTGCTGAGGCAGGTAGAGGGGTGCAGGAATAGCCCTCCTTCTGAGGCAGGGAGGGAATGGGGAAGGCCAATCAATAATTCACTCACAAAAGAGATGAGAAGGGGGAGGAGGAAGGGTGGAAAAGAAAGGCTTAGATGAGCCAGGAAAGTCTAAGCTAGGGAAGGGAAAGGGACTTGGGATCAGGAAGGAGAGAAAGATGCAGACATGGCCAGGCCAAAGGTAGACTGTGTTGTAGAAAGAGCCACTTCAGGAGTCAGAGAGAATAGCACTTTCTGGTTCTCTCTATCTAACCACAGGCAAGACCCACTCTTCCTAGGTTTGGCTTCATTTTTTGGTAAAGTAATGGAGTTGAACTATATCAGGGGCAATTCACCTGGGGTTTATGAACTTACTTTTGAAAAAAAAATTATAATTATATTTCAACATACTATTTCAACTAATAAAATGTGTTTCATTTTACGCTTCTTGAAAGCATTTTTCAGAGGAGCTTACAGAGGCTTCACTAGACCATGAACGGGATCCAGGACATCAAAAAAAAAAAAAAAAAGCCTGGATTAGATGATTTCTAGGGTTCTCTCCACCTTTGAATTTGTAATTCTACAAATGGGGAAATCCAGGTATCTATGCCATTCACCTTCAGAATTCTAGAGGAATCACCATCACCTTTCATGTCAGCATAAATCTGTTACAGTTTTAAAGTGATTTCTTCACAACAACCCTACAACAAGTTTGTCAATAAGCATTTATGAAGCTCCTACTAGGTGCCAGGCACCTAAGTACAGGATATGTACCAGCCATAGGGGGGAATCAAAAAAGCCTCACCACAAGCATTTACATTCCCATTTCATAGAGGAAGACACTCATGTTCAGGGAAGGCAAGTCACACAAGGTTCAGTGCTCTATAGCCCCTTCCAAGTGTCAACATTCCATCCTCCTAGCTCTAACGTTCCATGTTCTGAGGTTCCTTCCAGTTCTGAAATTCTGTGATCCCCATGACCATGCAGCATGCTGGAGAAAGCCAGTGATCTAGCTTGGTCTTAGCACAGTACCTGATCCACTAGGACATATCTCCTTAGGAACCAATGGATTCAGCACCAAGTTTTAAAATCCGAGAGTGACTTCTCATTTTTGGTCTTGGGGAGGGTGGCAATGTATCAGAAAAAGCCTTGTAGCTTGTAGTTTGCAGCCAAGTTAAACCTGGCAAAGAACTATTGATTGGTATTCTAGGCATAAGGGACACCCATGCAGATACAAAAGTGGGAGGTGAAACGTCCACTTTAATTGGAATACAGAATATGTGATGAAGAGTAATAGGAAATAAGTCTGAAAAGATAGGCTGGAACCATTCATTGAGTGCTTTGAATGTCAAAGTAAGGAGTTTTGTGGGGGGTGGGGGTTTCTATCAGTAGTAGAGAGTTATGAAAGATTTTTGAGCAGGATAGTAACAAAGTTGACCCATGCCTCATTCGATTATTTTGGGAGTTGTGTGAATGTTGGATTGAAAGGGGGAAAGAATAGAGATATCAGTTAGGAGCTACTTCAATAATTCATTTAAGAAATGGGGGGGAGGGCAACTAATTGGTGTAGTGGATAGTGCACCAGCCCTGAAGTCAGGAGGACCTGAGTTCAAATCCAACCTCAGATACTTAATATTTCCTAGCTATCTGACCCTAGGCAAGTCACTTAATTCCAATTACCTCAGCCTGGGGTGGGGGGAGAAATGAGGAGGGGCTGAATTAGAGGGGGTGGCTGTGTAAGTGGAGACAAAGGGATAATATGAGATGCTAAAACACTGATTGGCTAGGGGGAAATGGGGTGAAGGAGAGATTTCTATGTTATAAATCTGCATGACTGGATGTATGGTTAGTTTTAAGAGATACAAGAAACTTAGGGAAAGGAATAACTAAAGGAAAAGATCTGAGTTCTGTTTTGGATATGTTGAGTTTGAGGTGCCAATGTGACATCCTGTTAGAGATGTTCAGAAGGCAGTTGGTGATATGGAGAATAGAGCTCAGGAAAAA
The DNA here is from genome assembly GCA_023553655.1 of Myrmecobius fasciatus. NCBI lineage: Eukaryota > Metazoa > Chordata > Mammalia > Dasyuromorphia > Myrmecobiidae > Myrmecobius > Myrmecobius fasciatus. The sequence goes on from JAJPUD010011520.1 coordinate 24,386, forward strand.
TATGGCAGCTAGCTACAGACAACTGAAAGTTTCTGGTATAAAGATTATAATGAACTTATGTGGGAGTTTGAGGATTTAGAGCTAGACACACAATTTCAAATTCTTACTTTACCATTTACAACAATTCTCACTTTACTCATCTGAACATCGAGTTGTTGGCAAATCTCCCTCAAATATTCAAAGTATCTCCCTCTCCTTGTTCCAACCATTAGATCACATCTGGTTTGGGAGCTATAAGTCCCAGAAAGATTAGGTTCTCATAGCTTTCTAACATCATATTTCTGAACAACTCCTAAGAAGGTCCAGATGTCTCCACTACTCCTAGGTGAAGGCCATAGTTACATCCATAAATAGTAACAACTGTGTCATTGTGGGCCTCAAGTTTCAGGAGCACAGGGGCTATTTCTTGTTGAAAGAAGCAGAAGGGAGTCCTCAGAAGGCAGAATTCCTGGTCTAGCCCAACTAGAATATTGCTTGTGCTAAGACAGCCAGAAGTACCCCAAAACAGCAGAGTCTCAACATATCTTCTGGGAATGTGGAAGTCATCATCATCATAATAATAAATAAAAATAATAGCTCGTAATGATACTAAAACAACAGCTCATCTTAATACTAACAAAAATTATGCTAATAATATATAGTATTATAGAAATGTATGGCAATATATCTGCCTTTGCAGAATCATGGAACTTTAGGGTTGAAAGAAGCTACTGAGTTTAACTCAATCTTTTTTTTTTTCCTGAAAAAGGAAAAAACTGCTTCTGAGACAACCCCTTACACTTGTGTGTGTATGAGCAATTGAGGTTAAGTGACTTGCAAAAGTCACACAGCTAACAAGTGTTAAGTATTGGAAACTGGATTTGAACTCAGGTCCTCCTGACTCCAGGAGGTGCTCTAGGAACTTTGCCCAGCTGCCCACTGCACCAGGTAGCTATCACTCATTCTACTTTTTTTTTTTTTAGTAGTTTTGGTTGCTAGGAATTTTACTTCTTACATTGAACCAAAATATTTTTCTCTGCAACTTCTACTCATTGTTCCTACTGCTGCCTTTGGAGGCAAAGCAGAATCAAGATGACCCCTCTTCTTTTTAGTTTTTGAGCACCTGAAAACAACCATTACTTCTTCCAATCCAACTTCTCAAACCTTCTCTTCTGCTGCTATTTGACACAGTATCCTTATAAGAAAGGCAGCTTGATTTCCCCCCCTTTTTATTGAATACTGACTTGGTTATGTCAACTACTTTAAAACTTCTAACATCCCTAATGAAGAAAGGTTCTCTGGGCCAAGAAGCACAATTTACTGGGGCTGTTCCCTCTCTTAGGGCCTCAGTTTCTCCATCCATACAAGGGTTTCAATGATCCTATTTTCAATATGATTAGGAGTACATAAATTATAACACATTGACAACCCTCTTCCATCTCTAAGTGAACTATCTGTGGCAATTAAAAAAAATCCTAGATCAACTTTCCTTATTGCCAGGAAATCTCTCAGGCCTCTTCCCTTTTTTGGCCAAATTTAGGTACTCAAGAAATGCACCTTCAGTAATGGGAAGCTCACCACTTCCTGAAGTTGTCTATTCTGTCATTGGATAGCTCTCTGCTTTCTTGGAAAATTTGCCTCCTGCTAAGTCCACCTAATGGTCTGAATTCAACCAACATTTTTAAAAGCAAGTCATAGTGCTAGGCCCGGGGTTACAAAGGCAAAACATGAAATAGTCCCCAATCTTAAGGAGGTTACATTCAGAATTCCCAAAACTATGTTAGACTAATCATAATAGAATTAAAATTAAAATTAAACAGTCTTTGGGTTTCACATATTTCTGAAATTAAAAAAAATTAATTTCTCCCAGGTTATAATCTTGAGGATGAAATAGGCACTAGAGGTGGGCTCACACCTCACGCCTCAAATTCAAAGACTCCTCCAGCTCTAACATCCTATAATCTAACCTCACTCCTACTCCCCAACCTCGATATCTTCCCACCAAAAAAGCTGGATTGACAGTATTTAGCAAATGGCTAAGATGCCCAATGTTCTGAAGTTAATGGAAACATAGCTTCAAACAGGCTTTGGACTAATTCATCCTTTACTTCAGGAGCACTAGAAACAGGCAGCTCCCTATGACAGTGTGGTTTCTCAAATGCACATCCCAGGAAGAGTAATTGCTTAGGACCTGGGGGTGGGGTTTGGGGCATAGTTCTGTTGGCTAACTTCCCAAGGAGGTGTTAGGTTTCCCAGTTCTCCTTTGTTAATATGAACAAATCTCATTAGGCCCCAGACTCAGATGTCCTCATCCCAGAAGCCGGCCCTCAACCCCACCATGGGTCAATGTCTCCATCTGGGAAGCCCCAACACAATGTGAGAAAGCAGTGACTCAGTTGGGCTGGACAAGGGGAGGGCTGTGTCCGGCTGAGCTTGGTCCTGGACTGGTGGGATAAAGGTATCTCCCTGTGCTGTCTCCCAAGCTCCTCCTCTCCTGGCCTGGCCTCTGAGACTGGGACAGCTCCTTATTGTGTGAGCTGCCTGCAGGCTCAGCCTGATGGACATTTTCCTGTTGGCTGAGGAGAGCCAAGCCCCTGGAGCTGCCCCAGAACCAGAGCCATTTCCTAGGGCTACCTCCTTGACTTGGCTTTCCTTCCTCCTCTGAAGCCTCTAGAGGAAGAAGTGCCTTTCTCCCTCAAGCTTGCCTGTTCCTGGGGGGGAAGAGGAGGAAAGGTTGCCCATCAGCACCATTTCCTCTCCATCCGGCTTGGGCTTTTAAAGTCTTAACTGGAACAGTATGAGGTAAACAGGTCTTAGCTCAAAATGGCACATGATGAGGGGAAAAGAGCACTGAGTTTGGGGTCAGAGGGTCTGGGTTCAAATCTACTATTTACTAGGCACAGCTCAGGATGGCTGAGAAAAGAGCATTTTGTAAACCATAAAACACTTATCTAAACGTGAGCCAGACATTTAGGTGGCACAGAAATGGACTAGAGTCAGGAAGAGCTGAGTTCAAATCCAGCTTCAGACTCTTCCTAGGTCATCCTGGACAAGTCATTTAATTATTTGCCTCAGTTTCTTTATTTGTCAAAAGAACTAGAGAAGGAAATGGCAAACACTCCAGTAAATTTGCCAAGAAAACCCCAACTGGGAACATGAAGAGTTAGACAACATTGAAATGAGTGAACCACAAAATTATGACTATTGTTATGATTATTGCCACTACCTTGTTCCCCATGTCCTTCCCCACCACCACCACCAGGGGAGGCTCTGCCTTGATCAAGCCACATCTGTAGTATTGTTTTCAGGTCAGAGTCGGTATTTTAGGTGAGAAATTGACAAAGCGGAATATGTCTACAGGAAGGTATCAGGGATGGAGAAGAAACTCAAAATTATGCAACAAAAGATAGTTTAAAAAAAGAAACTGAGGATTTTCATCTGGAAAAGAGAATACTTCAGTTGGGAGGGAGAGGAAGGGATATTATGGTGGTTTCAAATAGTTGAAGAGCTATAATGAGAAAGATATTGTTTGGTGACAGAAAGGAGAAGTACATTAGAAATGACAAAGTTAAACCCAGCTCTATTAAACAATAACTTGGCCCACTTTAAGAAACAGTGAGTCCCATGTTACTGGACTTCTTCAGGAAGAGACTTGCCAGGGAAGATAGCAAATAACTGCCCCTATTAATGGGCAGTGGGTTGGAGTAGATGTTTTCTGAAGTTCCATCCACTTCTACTAAATCTTTGAGGGCTAATAGAATATAAACAAAGTTGTCATCTAGGGGAGGGGGTGGGAGGAAGGGAGGAAGAAAAAAATTTGGAACACAAGGTTTTGCAAGGAGGAATGTTGGAAACTATCTATGCATATTTTGGAAATAAAAAGCTTTTAAAAATAAATAAATAAAATAAATAAAAGAGATAATGAAGGGAAAAAAGAATATAGATAAAGTTCGAGTTGGGAATGGGATAGGATGTAGGGAGAAGGGCTGTGGGATGAAATAAGGGAAAGCTCACCTTGTTGACTATTGATATCTGCATTAGGAAAGTCAAAGATAAATACAAACCCTGGCATGAAGTTAAGAGTCAGGGCATCTGAACATGGAATATTAGAAGTAACCATATTACACTAGCTTAGAGATGCTTACTTTATTCCATTCTGGAGAGGGCAGATTCAGCATTTGCCTTTGGGGGCAAATCACACATAGGCAAGTGGTTCTTGAGTTGGTAGTTTTGTCATGATGATGAGAAAAACAATCTGCTGCCCCCTTTTAAGGGCTTTGTAGCCTACGAAGACCTTCACTCACTCATTTTGGAGATGAGTAGTACAAATATTATTAACCTCATTTTTACCAATGAGGAGTCTCTGTCCCAGGCAGATGTGACTTGCCCCACCCAAGTTGAAAACCAGATAAATGGCAGAACACAGAACAGAATTCATGTAGACTATCTCTAAGAACAAAAATGCAGGGTATTTCAGGTGAATCCTAGGAAATACTAATTCTAAACTGTAAAATGCTTTGTGAAAGTGAGTTGTTATTACTGCTTCTTGAAAAATATGTTCTCATATAAATTATCTTATTAAACAATCCTTTGCTTCTTAATGACAAGAACTGGGGCCCCCCAAGTCCAAAGGTCAAGAATGGCTCACCACAGCAGAAATTATTAGCTCCATTTTTGAGATTCAGAGGCTCCCAAGATTTAGGGAAATAAGGAATCTAGAGATCACTCCATCCAATTCTCACTCTTCCCTTTATCTCATACTAAGTGTCCAAAATGAACTCATCAGTCCCACTCCACCCCCAAGTCTGTCCTTTCTCAAGTTCCTTATTTCTGTTGATGGCTACCACCATCTTTCCCAGGCATCCAAGCTCAAAACCTCCAAGTCATCCTTGACTTCACGCTTCCTCACCACTGTCTCCCTCTCAGGACTGCCAAGTCCTGTCAATTCTCCCACCAAAACATCTTTCATATTCATCCCCTCATTTCCCACTGGGATACCCCCACTGGAAGCTGTAGTTCCTCCCAAATCTCCTTAGGGCATATGTCTTTGTCACTACCTAAATCAAAAGCTTCAATGGTTCCCTATTTCAATAGATAAAACTGCTAACTCCCAAGCTTGGCATATAAGGCTCTCCCTAATCTGACTCCAACCTACTTTCCAGACTTATTTTATATTACATACTTTCATGCACTCTACATTTTAGCTAAATTGGACTACTATTTATACCCTAAATTCAATTTGCAATCTCCTACTATTCATTTGTTCAGGGTTTAACTTGTATCTGGAAGGCATTCCTTCCTCAATTCACCTCACAATAATATCTCTAGTTTGTTAGTGCTGGTCCCCTTTTCAAATTTTCTTAGACCATCTTACCTAGCTATCTTCTTTGTCTTCTGTACTATCTATAATTTGCTCCATATCATTTTCTCACCTCTACCCCAAAAGAATTCAAGTTTCTTTCTTTCTTTCTGCTGAGGCAATTGAGGTGAAGTGACTTGCCCAGGGTCACACAGCTAGGGAATGTTAAGTGTCTGAGACCAGACTTGAACTTAGGTCCTCCTGACTTCAGAGCTGGTGCTCTATCCACTTCACCACCTAGCTGCCCCAGAATTCAAGTTTCTTGAAGGTAGTTATTGTCTTTGTACTTCCAAAGCCCAGCATGGGACCTTGTACCTGGTAGGTGGTTCATAAATGTTTGCTGAATTATTGAATAGTTGATTGCTGGCTGTTGTCCTTTGTTCTCAAAGAGGACCAAAATGACATCACTGTTTTGGGGTGAAGGTACATCATCCAACTATGGCTGATCAGCTCATATGAGCTCAGAAGGCTCCACCACAGGTTGGGCACAAATAGTCCTTATGAACATTTGGTGTGGAAATGGCTCTAAATTTGTGCATCTCACGTTTCTTTTGAGCTACTACAATTCTGCTTTGCTCATAGAGCACAGCACCTTCTTTGATTTGGGCATGCTATGCTTGGCAGTCCTGTGCCAGTAGTATGTAGGAAGAAAGGGCAGAAGGTTGACTCATAAATCTGGAGGCTTTAAGGAAAGGAACTGGCAAGAGTGTAATGGGATAAGATGAGAAGAGGAGTGATTTATACTAGAAGGGAAATTAATTATTCTATGAGCCTAGTGGTTTAATGTCAATCAGCACAAAGTCCTGAAAGGTAACAGCTGTCCCCATGCCAGTGCTGAGGTAGTCTGTGGGGTAGAATGTGGCATATGGTTTCTAAAGTTCAGGAGCCCATCCTAGACTATAAACAGGCTAGGGAGGCAACAGGTCAAACCAAGGAATTCTAAAATCATAGACTAAGAGGGTTTGCAGCTAGAGGAAACCTTGCCTCATTTTGTCCAAGCCCTTCTTTTTACACAGGAAAAAAACTGATGCTCAAGAGAAGAGAAAAGTAGTCCAAAGTAGAAGTGTGATTGGCTTAGCCAGGATTAAAATTCAGTTCCCATCAACCAGATACCTGTATTACACCAAAGCTTCTTAAACTATGGATTGTGACCCCATGTGGGGTCACATAACTGAATGCAGGGGTGACAAAATTATGATTTATTATGAATAAATGTTTGATTTGTATACCTATCATATACCTATGGACCCCAAGGTCATGTAAAAATTTCTTGAGCAAAAATGAGTTGGGGCAGCTAGGTGGCATAGTGGATAGAGCACCAGCCCTGAAGTCAGGAGGACCTGAGTTCAAATCTGGTCTCAGACACTTAACATTCCCTAGCTGTGTGACCCTGGGCAAGTCACTTAACCCCAATTGCCTCAGCAAAAAAGCAAAAAGAAAAAAGAAAGAAAAAGAGTTGTAAGTGGAAAAAGTTAAAGAATCCTTGTGTTATACTACCTAAAGGACTAGAATCACATTTATGCTTGGATATTTAGAAGGAGGGAAGGATTTAGGAAGTAGTAGGAGAATGAGTAGTATAGAATTGAGTCCTTGATGCTAGAAGAGAAAGGACTAAGTGACTAAGTGTCTAATGAAAGCTTCCTATATGCTTCATCCTTTAGTATATGAGCCTAGGGAAGAACCTGTGGCCCAGGGCAGCCCACTGAAAGAGGTACCTATGGGCTTGATGGGGATAAATGAAACCACTACACTATTGTAAATACCAAGCCCTGGGCAAGGCTGAGTCACAAACCTGTTCCCCAGGTTACTGCTTCTGGAGCTAGATTTATGTTTCTGTATGGGAAAGGGTCCCTGCCCTTCTTCCTGGTCATACCAACATTACTGCCCCACAGTCTGCAGCCAGACAAGGCTGTAGATGTAACCATTCTGCCAAGACCAGACCCTGTTTTCCTATTCTCTAGAGAGGGATTGAAGTAACACGTGGCTACCTTATGGAAGGAAATAGGCTCATGGGGCTGGGTCCTGAATTTATAGGCAAGATTCACGAGGCATTTGTCACCTCACCAACAATTACAACAACTTCAGGGCTCTGAGATTTGCAAACTATGTTCCTTGAAGCAACTCACTGAGAAAGGGAGAAGTATTTTGCAGTACTCTCATTTTACAGAGGAAAAATGAAGCTGAGAGAGGACTGACTTGTCTAGGATCCCTTGGCATTTGAACTCACATCTTCTGACTCCAGGGTGATTTTCTATTTCAATCACAATTGCCCTTTTAAGTTTTCCTTTGGGAGACTTAAGGATTTGTACTGAAGCAAGTTTCATGAGATCCCTACTCTATTCTTTCCCAATAGAGAAAAATCCTGAGGTGCCTGGAATAAGGACTAAGCAACCTAAATTAAAAGTCCACCTCAAGCCCTCAATAGCTGTTTGACCCTAGGCAAGTCTCTCCACCTAAGCAAACCTCCTTTTCTTCATCTTCAGAATGGGATAATAGCAGCATCTGCCTCATGGAATGCTTGTGAAGATAAAATGAGAGAATGGATATGAAGTAATTTGCAAACTTTAAAGTGCTACATAAAAGTTGTTACTACTATAGTACAAAGAACACTACAATGGAAAGCAGAAACCTTAGGTGGAAATTCTAACACTGTCCCTTACCAGCTGTGCCATCTTAGGCAAGGCACTGCTGTGATTTTCTGTTTCTTCATCTATCAAGTAGGAATAATAACTGTAGCCTGGTAGTCAAAGAATTGTACTAAGATGACTTATATGAAAGCACTTTGTAAACTGTGAAGAGCCATAAAAAGAATGTGAATGGACAGTCAGGAAAATCAAAGTTGCAATCCCACCCTCTATGCTCATTAGCTCTGAGTCCAGAAGTGGGCTAACGACCCTGAGCTTCAGTTTCTTCATTTGTAAAATAATTGTCATGAATCTCTAATTAATGTATGTGAATCCTTTGAAAACCCTGGAAGTACTATCTTAATTCAGATAATGAAAAGTAAATTATTTTTTAAAATAAACATTAATAATAAACAAATAAATGTTAATTTCAAAGCTATAATTCAAAATTCTGTGTTTTTATTTCGATAAAACCTGATACTTGCATTATAACAGGTACCTAATGTGGCTGCTAAATATGGGAAAACCCAGCTGAAGAAAAGACTACAGCATTTTAGATTTTGAAGGAAGCTTAAACACCTTCTAGTCCAACCCCTTCACTTTACAGAGGAGGAAACCAAGGCTCACAATGGGTAAGAAATTTGACAAGAGACAGCACAACTAGTAAGTAAGAGAGCTGGGATATAAATCAAAAGCTCCTTCCTCCAAACTGGGAGGAATATCATTTAGCACTCCCAAGTGAAGCCAAATCAAATCTAAATAGAATTGGGAAACATCTAACAAAATAAATAAAAATATAATAACATATAGATAACATTACATTTTGAAACTAAATCACTATGTGGACCCTCAGGGATTAGTGGCCCCATTTCTAATTGAGTTTGACATAGCTGTTCTAGTCCATATGTACTTTAAGCTAATACAAAAACCCCTTCAGCCTTTAAGGGAGGAAGAGGCTATGATTATGTCCCTCATAAAAAGAAACCTTGAATAGACTTATATAAATGATACAGAGTGAAATAAAATCACACACATTCACTCACACACACACACACACACACACACACACACACACACACACACACAAACTACAATGTGAATGAAAATGTCATTAAAATGAGGCCAAATTCTGAATAACTGAAAAGTCAATGATAAATCCTAAAAAAGAGATTATGAAATGTGCTTTTTTCCATATAGTTGTGGATTACTAGGTGGCTAAAGGTTGTAGGCTACAGAGGTGGGGGGCTACTGAGTCACAATGGTGGATACATTATTTGATGAGATTACTTTACTTGGTATTTTTGCTTCACTGCTTTGTTACAGAAAAAGTTAAATTTGGAGAGAGAGAGAGGAAGAAGAGTGGGTGGTTTTTCCCCCCAGAAGTGACTATGATGTGAAGACTAAAGGCATCAATAAAAGAATTTTTTTTAGTTAAAATCCAAAGAAAACTGAATTCCAATAGAATCTGCACATTGCATCCCTACTTCCAAAGCATTCATCCTGAGATTGGGGCGGGGGGCTGGGGAGGGAGAAGTGCCAATCTCCAAGCTAGGTATAAAAGGTCTTGATAAAAGACCCCCAAGACACCCTAAGTGTACCAAGTCTGTCAACACCCAGTGTGCCCAGCTAAGCCACCTGAGACATTCCTTACCATCCTAGGGAATTGAGTTAGTCCAAGAGTTTTCCTCTGATCTCTGTTAAGGCTCTAACTTCCTGTCAAGCAGCTTTGGAGGTGAGTAACATCCTCTCCCCTCCCCCGCTCATCCTTTTGGGAAGCAGGACCTCACATTTTCCGGTACGGAAGCTACTGAGAGAGGAGGTCTGGTGAATAACACCCAAAGGGAAATGGAAGGGATGGGTGTCCTCTTCCACATCCCGACCTTTGCAGCATTGTAGCTTGTGGCCCAGAAGGACTTTGTACCTCTTGGGAAAATAAGCTTCCTCAAAGCACTGCCTCTGCTAGGAGAGATGCCTCTCTTAGGAGAAAATGCCTCTGAGGATATGGGATGATTTCTGGCACCCCTGGCTAATAGAAAAGACCCTAAAATTGGAGATATTATGATGAGATCTGAAGGAATAACTTTGGATTGGGGGGACAAATGGAAGATAAGAAATCAGAAAAGGCTTCCTGGAGGAGGTGGCATTTGAGCTGGGGAACATGATTTGTATGAATGGGGTGTATAGGCAGGACATTCATATGTAGACACAATCAGGATCATCAAGTGTGAGAAGGGGATTGGGAGAGCTTTTTTTGAGATTATCCCAGATTCACAAATAACTCATCAAAGTGAAGAGGATGCCCTGAGGAGGAGCTCATGTTGAATAGCATATTATAGATCAAAGTTTCCCAAAGAAGTAATGGGAAATCACTTTTTCTATAGTTTTTTAAAGTTTCACAAAACACTATCCCCACAATAATGAGATCAGTAGTGCTAGGAGAGTCAAACCTATTTCACAAAGTCAGACTGAGACCAAGCCAGGAAAGCTTCTTGCTTAAGGTCAGATAGCTGGAAGGGGCAAAGCTGAGATTCAAACTCACAGCTTCTGACTTTGAGAACCAATGTTCCTTCTGCCATATCCCGCTGCCCCAAAGATATATTCTTGGAAAGGAGAGTAGAGTTCTGTATTTTTCCTCTCCAAAAATTTTTGGTCCTGTTGACTCACCTACCTAGTCTACAATCAGGCACTAGTTCAGAAAGAGCAGGATCACAGCTAGTAGGTATACTTTAGAGAACAATCTTGTTAAGTATGGCTATGTCTATGTTTGACAATCATTGATTTAGAGGACAAAGCCTTCTCTTTGGAATCACTAGACTGGATTTGAAATCTTTGCCTTTTAATTGATTTGCTGATCCATGTCCTGAAGTTCCTTACTTCATCTTAAGAGTCATAGGTTTTTAGCCCTCAGCTTTCTCATCAGGGAGATGGGAATATTGCAGTCTCCTTTCCAAAGCAGTTCAAATTCTCCCATGAATATTTCCCATTCAATTATTATAGAATTGTTGATTGTATTTTATTATTATTGTTACTTGGATGAAACCATAATCTCAGTGTGAATCCCTCCACTGGTACACATGGCCACCCATGCATGCCATCCTATTATATGTTATTCTTATTCCCAAAAGCCTCCACAGAACTTTTACCCAATGCATTAATTCTCTTTATATTTCATGGGTACCAGTGCTATTTCTGTCATCTTTCAATCTTATTACGTGATTGTATGCGACCAATCTACCCTTTCCTGTCATTTATCTAGAGGTAAGATCACATTTCTATAGTTATTTTGGTATTTTTAAAAAATAATTCACAAAGTACTTTTCTCTTGCCAATTAAGACAACTTTTAGATACCACTACGCCTCTCAGATTGGCTAAGATGATAGGAACAGATAATGATGAATTTTGGAAGGAATATGTGAAAACTGGGACACTAATACATTGTTGGTGGAGTTGTGAACTGATCCAACCATTCTGGAGAGCAATATGGAAGTATGCCCAAAAGGCTATAAACTGTGTGCATACCCTTTGATCCAGCAGTGTTTCTACTGGGCTTGTATCCCAAAGAGATCATAAAAAAGGGGAAAGGACCCACGTGTGCAAAAATGTTTGTGGCTGACCTTTTTGTAGTGTGGCAAGGAACTGGAAATGGAACGGATATTCATCAGTTGGGGAATGACTGAATAAGTTATGGTATATAAATGTTATGGAATGTTTTTGTTCTAAAGAAATCATCAGGAGGATGATTTCAGAGAGGCCTGGAGAGACTTACATGAACTGATGCTGAGTGAAGTGAGTACAACCAGATCATTGTGCACAACAACAAGATTTTACAATGATCAATTCTGATGGACATGACTTTTCCACAGTGAGGTGATTCAGGCTAGTTCCAATGGTCTTTTGATGAAGAAAGCCACCTGCACCATTACTACAGTATTTTCACTTTCTTGTTGTTGTTTGCTTGCATTTTTTTTCTTTCTCTTTCTTTTTGATCTAATTTTTCTTGTGCATCATGATAATTGTGGAAATATGTATAGAAGAATTATATATGTTTAACATATATTGGATTATTTGTCATTTAGGGAAAGGGGTGGGGAAAAGGAAGGGAGAAAAAAACGTGGAACACAAGGTTTTGCAAAGGTGAATGTTGAAATTTACCTATGCATGTGTTTTGAAAATAAAAAAAGCATTATTTAAAAAAAAAACAACAAAGTACTTTTCTCATGCAATCCTATGAGGTTGTGTGATTATTATCCCCGTTTTACACAAGAAGAAACTAAAGCCCAGAGAAGAAAAGTATGTTCATGGTCACACTGCTAGCAAGTAGAAGAACTGGGATCTGATTTCAAAACCCATTCTCTTAACATTTCTTCACACAGTCCCCTCTATAATACCAAACATCAACCCGAGGTTTTCTCCTAAACTACATTAACTCATTATGATGATGATGACGATAACAACAATATTAGTTATGTAGCACTTTAAGGCTGGCAAAGCACTTGACATAACTCCTATCATTTAATCCAAACAACAATCCTTCAAGGGAGATGCTAGTATACCAATTTTACAAATGAGAAAACAAAGACTAAATGTCTTGCCTCCTCAAAAAAGTGATTTGAAAAAAAATTCTTCCCATTACCCTTTTGAAAGCATTTGGAAGTGGGATCCATGGATGTGGAATATTGTATATTATCAGGGCTTTTCTTTCCAATATATTGTTTTGCTAATTTTTTTCTCTTCTTCCTATTTTTTTTCCTTTTAAAATTCTTTGTCATGAGAAATGTCTCTCTGGAAGGGGGAAGGGAGAAGATATGGGGAAAAGTCTCCATGATATAAAAACAAAAGCACTTAGTAAAAATAAATTTAAAACACATAGATGATTGTTGCATGGGGGGGGAGGGACTTGCCTACAGTCACACAGCTAGTAAATGTCTGAGGCAGGATTCAAAGTCGACTCTTCCTGTGTCCAAGTACAATGTTGTATCTACTAAGGTACCTAGCTACCTCCTATAAGCATTCTTTCATCTATAAATGGAGCTTGTTCCAGAGGAAGGGACTAGCAAAGTACCAAATTGTGTATTATGGGACTAGGTAATGCTCCCACATAGTGACAGTGCACATTTCCAAAAGGGTTTTCCCACATGGGGATCCAGCAACCCCATATATAACCACTGAGGGGATTATGGACACCTTAAGTTTAGAAGGTTTACCCAATTAGTCACTTATAATATACCCAATTGTCTCTGCTCATGGCCTAAATCCAACAGGGTAAGGCAGTTCTAACAGCCCTATTGTATAAAAGCAGGGGATGGATGGTGAGGGGCAGCTAGGTGGCACAATAAATAGAGCACAAGTTGTGGTATCAGGAGGACTTGAGTTCAAATCTGGTCTCAGACACTGAGCTAGAGCTGGAACTTGAACCCAGGACCATAAGCTGTGTGACCCTGGCCCTTGACTGCCTCCAAAAACAAAAAAGAAAAGGAAAAAAATAGGTGGTTAGGACAGAATATGGAATGTGCCCTTCATAAGAATGGAAGGATTCTTCAAGATCTATCTCAAACCCCTCTTTTCACCAAAAAGGTCCAAAGACATTAAGTGAATCCCACAAGGTAACACAGATGGTAAGGATTGGAGCCAGGTTTTGAATTTAGGGCCCCTGATTTTAAATTCAGTAGTCTTGCTAATAGCTGCTGAGCCAGTGCTGAGACTCAATCCTCCTCTTCCCTGAACAGATCACTCTGCAACCTCCAGACCTTTTTGATTAAATAGCTAAATTGATTGTATAGCAATAAATGTCCTTTCCTCTGGTTTTCCTTCTCCCAGTCCTATCTGCTTGCCCACCTTGCCCTGATCAACAACCCTGACTTCTTAGCTGGGCAGACCAAGACTGCCTAGACAAGAAGGGTGAGATGTCAGCTGTACAATGAACAATTAATTAATTTGAGTCTGATGACAAGGACTCCTCTCAAAGATGGAAAGAGGAGATTTCTATTCCTGCTCCATCCAGGTGACCAGGGAGAGAGGAAAGGCTAGACCTGATAGTAGTTCCCTTGGCCTAAAAGGATCAGTTTCACTGAGCAGAGGAAAATTAAAGTAACCAAAGTACTTGGTATTAATATTAAATAGTGACTGTTCCTCCAACAAGGGTTATTCATAATTGTATTATTTTTGTAAATAATTACAGAGGCAGCACAGAGGCTACCAGAATGCCAGATCTGGGATCAAGGATGATATGGCTCCAAGCTTACCTCTGTTGTTACTAGCTGTGTAACCACAGCCAGGTCACTTAATCCCTAAGCCCCAGGAAGCTCTAAACTCATAAGTCATGGATGGGTTGTGATCTGTGTCAGCAGAGGGAATAGGGAGTCCCCAAACCAGTGAATTCACAGATCCTTGACATAAGGGCCGTAATAACAACAAAAGAGACAATGTAGTTGGTGTGGTAGAAAGAGCACTAATTTGGCATCAGAAGACCTGGATTCAGATCCTAGCTGTACCACTTATTAGCTGTGTGACTGTGGCAAAGTCATTTAATCTGAGTCTCAGTTTCTTCACCTGTGAAATGGAATAATCCTTGCATTAACTTTATAATGTTATGTTGAGGAAAGTGCTTTGTAAAACTTAAAGTACTCTAAAAATTATCCCTCAGTTTCTCTTTTTGGGTTACAGTTTCCTCCTCAAGAAAATGGATGTAATAATTCTTTTGTTGCCTTTGTGAACCTTCAGCCACTAGAAAACTGCAAGTTAATATTCTAGGGAACTTGCTACTAATCCAGTTTTAAGATTTTAACTGGTTGTTGTTACTTTGTTTCTCCCCCACTTCCTCACCCCTTTGGCCCTGCTCTTGATCAAGCCTTTTCTCTCTCCCTGCTCACCTGGGCCAGGGAACAGACATCTCCAGAATTTGGGCCCTCTCTGTCTTGAGAGGTGGAAAGTGCCCAGAAGGAGTATGGTACGACCCCCACCTTGTTCAAAACTAACATGGGTGGGACAGCCTCAGGATGCTGATGAGTGTCACCCACACTAAACGAAGCTGATGGCAGCAGTAATAAACGCTCATATTTACTCATTTTCAGGTTTGCTAAGTGACTCTGCACAGTACAGAGAATCAAAATGCCCTTCCCAAGAGCTAGAGTTGGAACTTGAACCCAGGACTGTAGGCTCTTGTCATGAGGCACAACTCCCCCAAAGTAGCTTTCTCTTAGATAAATGTGAACTTCCTGCTCCCGCAGGGCACCCAGCCGCTTCAAACTGTGGGCACCCCTCGTGGAAGAGCTGACGCCGGGAAACTTTGGCGGCCTAAGGGGGTCAGAGGAGCTGACGTCACTGGCGCTGGGGTGGGTACAAAAGCCCTTTCTTCCCTGTGGAGGAGAATGGCTCTCCAATTCCAGCCCCATTCCTCATAGAAATACACACTAGACCCTCTCTAGGCTTGTCTGGCCTGGTCATTTCCAGCTGCCTCTGGGCCACAGCTTCTCGAGACAAAGAAGGATTCAAACTCCTGAGAAAAACAGTCTAAGAGTCAAACCACACCAACTCTGCCATGGAGATGAACTTTGACCCAAACTCCAAGACATCTACCCCTTATTTACTTTTTAAAGCTAACACATTTCACAGAGTTAACATTACACCCCTTTTTAGACCCAGTGCCTCCTCCCACATTCCAGGCCTCTGACCTTCAACCCTTCCTAATTACCTGCTCAACACCCCCAGGTCCCCACTGAAGCCTGGGTCTGAGCTCATCACCCGTTGCTGCCTATTACATATCCCATCTCTTGCTTGCAGATCAAAAGCAGTGCTGGAGTGTACCATGACCCCAGATGCTTTGGCTATAACCCCCCCATCCTGGGCCTTCTCAAAGCTTTCCCCAGATGCCAAACCCTCAAAGCAGAGCAGCCCCATGTCTCCCCCGGGTACAAGCCAGCCCTGTGTGGGAGATCTAAAGCGAGGACTTTCTGAGCCACCTCAGGAACTCACTTCTGACACTAATTTTGCCGACGCAAACCTGCCAAGCCGACTCTCCAGACAAATGAATGAATGTTCATTTGGATCTGCTGTTCTGCTGTTGCCTACAGTCCTCATCGGGCCACAGGGAAGCAGTTGCTGTTCCCTTGAGACATCTAAAGGTTCCCAGAGGGATCAAATAACAGTGCCCCATGAGAGGGATCATAGTCTACTGGAAAGAAGTTCCAGATTTGGAGTTAAAAGGACCTGCGTTCAAATTGTGATTCACAAATTACTTTGTGTGACCTCAGAGAGGTCACTACAGAGGTCTCTTGGTCTCAGGTTTCTCACCTGTAAAATAAAGGGTAGGTATGTCATGGGTCCCTTTAGCCATCCGGTGAAGCCTGCAGACCCCATCTCAATATGTTTTTAAATACATAAAATAAAACATAGGATTACAAAAGAAATCAATTATATTGAGATACAGCTATCAAAATATTTTACCCATCCAATGGCATGTACTCCAGTTTAAGACAAAGGTGACCTGGAGAACTTCTTCTAGCTCTAAAGCCTCCACTCCCAAGATCTTAGGAACTTCACTGCACCATTCTCTCTATTCCTATTGCGAACACTGTAGTCCAGATCTTCTTTACCATTTGCCTTGACTTATTAAAAAAAACATAATTTAATTGATACCTTTTGTTTTTATATCACACAATCACTTCTGGTGCCACTTCTTTTCTCCTATCTATCTCCTCAGAATCAAACCTTCTCTTCTAACAAAGAAAAACAGTTAAACAAAAACATCTGCTATAGTGATCATGCCCCAAAATATGCACAATATTCTACCCTAGGAGTTCCCCACTTCTGTTGCTTGGATTGTTTCAAGTTCTCTTGTCCAATCTGTCTTTTTTTTCTATTGAATTTCTAACCAGCCCTGAGGCTAAACTCAAATGCCACTTCTTCCAAGAAGGCTCCCTGACCTCCTCTTTCAGTAACAATGTTCCCCTTAAACTCATAAAACTTTTTTTTTGGTACTGCTCCAATGCATTTATTATGTTTTAGAGTTTTGTGTGAAGGGGTTTTATCTCCCTGTCAAATTACAGTATCTGTGAGACTAGGCATCATGTCTTCCATAAACTTTGTCTCTCCCTATGTGACCTGCACACAGTAGGTGCTTAATATATGTTTAATGGACAAAGGAATGCTTCCCTGCAGCTGGCTGCCATTTGGGAGGAATTGGGGGAGAGAAGGAAGCTGATAAAAAAGGAAACTTAGAAGAAAGAAGAATGATTGATTCCTTTTCAGCTGGGCCCAGGCCCAAATCACAGCATTATCATCACAAAAACCCACCCCAAGACTGTTTAACTTGGCCTTCATCCTATTCATTCTCTCTATTCCAATATGGATAAAAAATAAACTCTTAAGCCAGGCATTCAAAGCCCTACACAATCTGGCTCTAACCTGCTTTTCAGCCTTATTTCACTCAATGCTCCTGTCAAACAACTTTGATCTGTTCCCTCATCTGCTCCTGTCATCTCCTTCCCTCATGCCTTAGCATGAGCTATCCCACCCACCTGGAATGCTTTCATTCACTCCCTCCTCATCTTTTCATGATGATCTCCTTTTCCCACATAGCCTTCTTCCTTACACAGATGCCACTTCCTCATAAATCCTCCCTCATCCCCCTCCAGGTAGAGGGATTCTCCTCCAGCTTCACATTCAACCAGTGAACTTTGTCCAGATCTCTCCTTTGCCCCTTTCCTTTTACTTTTGACTGTGTTACACTTTTTCCATACATGTCATCTCTCTTTTAAGACTGTAAACAAAGACTGTCATTTTTCATCTTTGTATTCTCCATAGAGTACAGTTCCTTGTAAATATTTATTAAATTTTTATTAAAATCTTTGTTAAACGTCTGTTAAATTGAATCAGTAATTCCTTGCCTCCCAAGGCATCCCCTTGTTCATTTTGGGATAGCTCTAACCATTGGGAAGTTTTTCCTTCTATCAAGGTTAAAAACTGGAAGGCTTGAGCTTAGGACATTCCTGGTTCATTCTTCAGGATCTAAAAGGATGGCTGGATTTTCCAAGATTGAGTCTCTCAATATTTCCTGACAAGCCTCAGGATATGGAAACCCCTGCTCCTTGACTCTGTCTTCTGGAGTCCAACTATTCAAAATGTAAATCTACCAGACATTATAAGAACCAAAACCCCCTCAAAACAAAACATCCCTCTATTTTGGAAAAAGCCATTGATTTGTTTTCCCTGGTATAGTTGTTCAAAGACATGAAAACCAATTTGGACAAAAGGAAATAATAAATAAAACACAAGAGCTGAGAAGAATATATCCCCTGATTTTACAGAGCAAGGTCACACAGTTGGGTAATAGCAGACCAGGAGTAGTGCCCAGGATCCTTTGGCCTCAACCAGTTCACTTCACCTCCAACCAAGCAGATTCTCAGGCAAGTCTATGGGTGGTTTGCTTGCTGTGACCTATGCATTCAGATGCTGCTCTACCCCCATTAGTTTGCCTTGAAGAGATCTCTCCAAATGGCAGGCTGGCTCAGAAATGGCATGGCACACACAGACAAGCCCATTTAACAGAGAGACTTTATCATCTCAAATCTTAATGTCCACCACAGAGTCCAGACTCTCCTCTTGCCCCCACATCTCCTCCCAAGGGGCCCCTGGAAAGGCAAATAGGCACTCACCATCCTCCTGGCTAGGGAGGTGCTGTGGGCTCCGCATCCTCTCGTCCTGGCTAGGGCTCAAGCTGGAGCTTAGATGTTGATCAGCTGACATCCATGTGGAGTCATTCATATCAAAATCCTCACTGCTCACGGAAGTCTCATCCTGGGGGTGATAATAATAATAATAATCAAAAGAACAAAGAGTATTACAGAGAGAAGACTGAAACTACTCTTAATATACCATCCTCACCCCAAGGCAGCCTCCTCTGCCAGTTTCGGTACTGCAGATATTGGGGAGTGGGGGGCCAAACATCACACAAGCCACCATCAACTCCCAAATCAGCTGGGGGGGGCATGCTGGATAACATTTCCCCCAAAGAAGTGACCTGTGTTCTGTTTCCTGTTTGAAGACAGAGCTGAGGAACAGCCCTGCCTGTAATTGAGGACAATTACAAGGATTCACATCCTGGAGGGGCGGATGGCAGGACTCTCTGGCTCTTACCCTTCAGAGCCTGGAGTCAACACTAAGACTGAAGCAAGCCCTGTAAACAAGCACCACCCTGCCTCCCCACCCAGCCTGGGGAAGAAGGTTTAGCTAGGGCTCTGGGCTAAGGAAACAGGATGCAGGGACCTCTGGCAGGGTTGGGAGTCCTGAGGTTGCCTGGGTCCCTCAAGTTGCCAGCAGCTGTGTGGAAAGCCACTGCAAACTACGCTTGGCGACACACCACCAACTCCCATGCAGCATAGATGGAATTCCTTTCTCCCACTCCCCCAGCCAAAAAGACATTTCTCTCTTCCTCCTTCCTAACCTTTCCTGGGTTTCTGAGATACGGCGCTTGGATAGCTTCCAAAGACAAAGAGGTCAGCCACAGAATTTTAAAGAAAAGAAGGGGGTGGGTGGCTCACAGATGAACAAAAACAGAAGGTCTGAAAAGGGGCCTAGGAGGTGAGCGGAGCCTCCTGGATCTGTCCTTACAGAAAGGTATATATAGTATCAGGCAGCCTTATGGAGAAGATCAAATTTTGAGGCCTCTTTCTGGGGACCAGGACCTAACCAGTGAGTTGCTATCCACTACAAGCACAAGATTGTAGAACATGGGATTCAGAACTAGAAGAGGCCTTAAATGATCATACTCCATCTAACCCCCTCATTTTATAAACAGACTGTATGTCTTATCCAAAATTATATAGGTAACACTGAATTATCAGTGAACTGGCTCTCAAAACATTCCCAAGTCCTTCTAATTCCAAATTCAGGGCTCTCTACACACCATAACCACTTAAGATTGTGTGCATTGTCCCTATCCCAGTTCCCCTATTGTCTGAAAAATCCTGGCAAGAAAATCATTGAACCCCAATTTCCTGCCCTGGAAGAAGCCTTTCACCTCCAGATCATCTTTTAGGAAAAATAAAGCAGCATGTTTTAAAGCTGCCAATAAGAATGCTGGTTGGACAAGGGTGACATTTCTCCAGACTCAGAGCCTGGTACATCTCCTTTTTAATGGTGAAAAAAATACAATTAACACCAATTTTGCTCCCGTTGAGAGACTCCTCTCATGCATGGGCTAATCAGTCCATGTTTTTGAACAGTGACTAAATATCTTTAAAAAACTGATTTGAACTTTCTTCTGTTCTCTTCTGGAAGGTTGGCATGGATCTGTGGTGGTGGAAGGAGATGTCTGTGAGAAGGGACAACAAGAATTATGAATTTTGTCTCTTGACACCTCTCTCTTGATAGAACAGCCCTTAAAGGAGATTGTCCTATTCACTCAATTCTCTGCTTTACACTGGAATTTCAGATTTAAATTCCATAGGGAACTCAGAGATGGTCTTGTCTAACTCCCTCATTTTACAGATGAAAAAACTGAAGTTGAGAGATTTTATAACTTGCCCATAGGTAGTAAAATAGAAAAATCTTCACTAGATTTCAATTCAAATTATCTGGATTCAAATATCAGCTTTCCTACTGACTACATGTGACCTAGGATAAAGTCCTTTCCCTCTCTGAGCCTCAGTTTTTTTCTCTGTCAAATATATGGGCTAGACTCAATGTTATCCTTAGGTCCAAACCTAAATCCTACAATCCCAATTCACAGAACCAGGAATCAAACCTAGAACTCAGGTCTTTTAATTCCCTTTCCACTATTGCAAGCTGAATTACTAGGTATATACAATTTTTGTGCAATGTCAGGAAAGGATCCCTTAAAAACACACGTGCACGTGCATGCGCGCGTGCGCGCACACACACACACACACACACAGAAAGAGAGAGAGAGAGAAAGTGCTCCTCTCTAAGAACTAATCTTCCTAGTGAATATGATGTCCTCTGAACCACACAAATTCAGACTCTCCCCAAAGAACAACTCTTCCCAGTAAAAGAATATGCTGCCCTTCAGGAAAGTGTTCTCTGAAATTATTATGGTCTTTCAGACTTCTATTCACACTCAAACACTTTTACTTCACTCCTTTGGCCCTCAAGTAAACACACTGTTCAGCTTTTCCAAAGAGTTAAACCATGAACCAGCTATGAATAATAAAGTACAAACAACTCCCCACGACCCACCCCCACATCTCATCAACCACTTCCCTCCATGCTCATCACCATCCTTGGATTCTCTATCACTCCAAAAAGAAAAAAATAGACTTGAATCTGGCTGGCTTTTCCTGGTAGTACTAAATAATATATATTTCTGGTAGCCTCCAACCCCTCCATCTTGGGCTAGGAGAAGCTTTGTTCAGTCAAGGAAGACTTTTTACAAAGATGTTTCTGAAAGCAAATGCTTCTACCAGCAGGTGCCACACTTTATAATCTCATGTCCCAATCACACAAACCAAAATTTATTAAGTATCTATTATGAGCACAGCATTATGTCTGGTGTGATGTAGCTCAAGATTTGAGAATTAAACCTAGTACAGAACATAGAAATTATGTCAGTTTCCTTCTAGGAATGTTTCCAAAGAAGGGCAGCATGAATGATCTTCCAATTCGATCTAATTCAACAAATGAGTTTATTAAGAACCTACTGAGTCCAATTCATTGGGGACACAGAGACAAGAGAGCTGAACTTAGAATCACAAATTCCCAATCCTAATCACACCACCAACACTTACTGAATGGCCATAGGCCAGTGGAATCATGATTCTGAATTCATTCTTTAATAAAATTGGGATTCCAAAACCAGCTTTTTAAAATTGTAAATTTTGGGACACTATGAAAATATGAATCATTACATTTGTTTTTATTGTTATTGTGAACTTTCAACAGTGTCAGAATAAAACCATAGTCAGTGTCCATGCTGGAATATGAAGATTTTTCTAGGACTTTTTGGAACTGTTGAAAATCTTTACAATGGAAATTTTCAAAATTATGGTCTGTCATTGTATACTGTTAACTAACAAACATCTGTAGAGTATCTACTGTAGACAGAGTCCTGTTCTTAATTCTGGGAGAAAAACAAAGTTTTAGAGAAAAGTCCCTAACTTACTTTAGTAGACTAAAACACCAACAAAGATAAACTCAGAGGTGGGGGGCGGGGGAAGTATGATATGTGACTCCAGGGAAAAGGTAGTTATTAATTCTGAAGGGGTGGAGGGGAGAGAAGGCAGCAGTGTAAAGCATTAGGGAAGACTCCATGAAAGAGATTAACATTTGATTTGATCCTTAGGAATTATTCACCAGGCCAAGAGGTGGAAGGCTTGGCAACTGCCTTCTGCTTCCTGTTCAAGCTACTTCCTGTCTCTCTTTTTATACTTGCTTCTGATTCTACCTCTTTCAGGAAGCCTTCCCTGATTGGAAGGTAGATTAAGTAGAAGAGGGTTATTTCCCTTAAACATGCCCTAAATTCTCTTTCTGTCCAAATTGAATTTCAAGAGAGAAGGAGAGGCAAAAGGGGGAGGCAGTGATTATTGCTTTTAAAAGCCAATTCTCCAATGCCTATAAGAACTTGGCCCGGCAGTCAAGGTTTTCATTCATAAATCTAAATTATCATTTGTTCATTTGTAGATCCAAAGTATCCATACCCTCTGGTACATAATTATTTCTTACGCCTCAGTCTTGTCTCTGGAACAAGATAGTTAACTCTCTGGGAGCAAGAACCACACCTCAGATTTCTCCCACAGCCCCAGATTAAAGGAGCAGCAGCAACAGTGGCTCATGTTTCTAGGGTTCTCTAGGATTTAGGACAATAACCTTGCGAAACAAGTAGTACATGGACTGTTATCCCCATTTTATAGGCATGGAAACTGAGGTTCAAGTAACTGAAGTTATTTCACACAAGTTGAGATCAAACCAGACCAGAACTAGAGCCTAAGTCCAGGGTGCTTTTTCATTTCACCATTCTCAATAAATAGGTTATTACTGAATTGAATTGCCCAACACAAAACAGGAACTTAATATATACATTGTATTACTCCAACAAAATAAAGGATCCAATCTACTTAGCACAAGTTTCTCTAAAAGGGTGTCACATGAAAACCCAACCCACCACTCCTATCCCCCCAGTGTTGTAGCACAGCTAGGCAAACTTCTTAGCAATGCCTTTCTTGTATCAGCTGAAATCTCTCCCAGGAATGAGTGTTTCATTCCACTATGTCCCCAAGGTAATGAGCTTCTCAAATTCTGATCCCAGGAAGAGCTTTTGCAGCAGGGATTTACTGGAGAGAGCCATCTGCCTCAATAGCTGATGTGATAGATAAATGCACGCTATATCACCAGACTTGACATTTGAAAGACCCGGTTCCTGTCCTATCTCTTTCATTGACCCTATGACTTTGAACAAGAAAGTCATGGTTCCCTAGGACTGAAATCTGTCATGGGTTGTTGCTTTGTTATTCAGTCAAATCTGATTCTTTGCCATCTTATTTGCTAGTTCATTTTACAGATGAGGAAAAAACTAGTAACTGTCTCAGGTTGAATGTGAATTCAAGTCTTCACATTCTATCCATTGTGCCACCAAAATGGCCCATATTGGAAAAAAGGACCCAAGTGATAATTTTCTCTAACTCCAGGACTTTAAAGGAACTGAAGTCTAAAGAGGTCTGGTAATTTATCAGGGTTTATATCGATAGTAGACAAACTCAGGATTTCTGAGTCCAGTACTAATGTTTTCTACCAGGACATATCCAACTCTTTAAAAAAATAAATTGATTTTGCTACAAGAGCTACCATGAAATACAGAAACAATACAAGACTGGATTTCAAGAAGCCTAGATTTCGGTCCTGGTCCCAGTATCATCTGGTCCTGTGATTCTGGGTAAACCATAGAACTGACTTAGGGCAGAAATGGAACCCAAAAGTTGATCTAAGAACCTACTTCTCTCTAATCTGACCAATGAAGAAATTGTGACTTGTATAGGCTCCACAGCTAAAAAGCAGAAAAGTTAAGATTCAAACTCAGGGCTTCTAATTTTAAATCCAGAATACTTAAGTTATTATCTCCCTCCATTCTAAGTCTCAATTTTTGTTATCAATAACATGAAAATGGCACTTACACTCTCTACCTCACAGTGTTGCCATAAGAAAGCTGTATAAAACAGTTGGGGAGTGTACAAATATGACATTACTATAGAGGTGTCCCTCCAACGGCTTGGGACCCTGAATCAGAGGGATTCACTTAAAACAGAGATCAGAATGAAGAACACACCTCAGGGTGAAAGCCAAAGAAAATTCTGAGGTGAGAACAGAAATGGAGCTGTGATTTTAATTCTCTTCATTATTAACATCAAAATTTGGGGAAGCCAGTTTTCTTTTCCCTACTTCCACTGTTATTTTTTTTTTGTTTACTCTATACTCATACTGGGTAGAGACATGCTCATAATTTCTGCTTTAACAAGAGTAGCTAATTTCCTTTCTCTTTCTAAGCTCTCAATCTTCCCTGCTCTTCTACACGAGATGTCATTTATACCAAGACCTGGGTTGATTTTAACTCCGAAAAGTAGTGGTTTCAGAGTTAGAGGACCTGGACTGGAACTCCCAGCTTGGCTGCTGGCTAACTGTATGACTTTTAACAAGCCATTTCCCTTCTCTCAGCTTCTTCATCAGTAAAATAAGGGAACTAGATTGGGTGGTCTCTGAGGGTTCTAAATGTTATGGTCTTTAAAAAAAATTATAAAATTTTCTACTAATATGTTTTGACCAAAGGGAACTATCCAAACCCTGGAAAACAATATATTTTCTGCACCCCTGCACAATATACATTCATTGAAGGTAAAAATGATTTTTGTCTTCTCTGCTACAGAAGCTTATACCTGGGGGAAAAAAAGGTGTAATGCTTGTAAAATGGATGAAAGGCTTTTAGTGTTGAATTGAGAAAGGGGCCTCCTATCCAAGACCTCAATTTTATCTGCAATGCTATCAGTTCCTCAAATATAGATGACATATATCAGATATAAACATATCATGCATACACATGCACATGCATACATATACATACATTTTTAAAACATAAAGACTTAAATTGTAGAGAGTTTAATCTTGGTTCCCAACACCCCCTGGCACCCTGAGAATGAGACAACCTCAGCTAATTGCTCAGGTAATTATCGGAGTGCACTATTCTACACCCATAAATAACTCAAGAGAAAAGAGAAAGAAAATCTACTCCACAAATGAAGAGGGGAGTCAGCCTTTGGACTAATCAGTTCTTCTATGGCTCTGACTTCACAAGTTGGGTCCTTCATGCTTTTCCCTTCTGGGTTCTCAGGGGAATTTGGTCTGCTAATTTCTTCTTTCATGTAAACAAACTTCAGTGAAACTTTCATTAGAAAAGAATAGAGAGCTATCCATTTACCTCTCAGCTCCTTAATAAGCATTCTGTTTACTTCAGCTTTCTTCCTTTAAGACAGTGTGGAAAATGGGAAGAGCCCTGAATTTGGAGCCAGAGATCCTGGCTCTGCTATTTACAAACTGAGTGACCATGGACAAGCCATTCATTTCCAGGGATAGCTGGATGTTGGAATAGAGGGCCCAAGGTCCCTTCCAGGGCTGAGGCTAAGCCTGAACACAAAACTTCCTTGACAAAAGGGAAATTATGGTGTGGAGGCTTCCTTTCATATCTTATCTTCAAACCTGGCCCTTAAGAGGAACAGAAGTGGGATAAAGAATACCAACTCTGGACTCCAAGAAAATAAGTTCACACTCCAGATCTATTACTTAAATAAGCCATGTGAAACCCCAATTTCCTTGTTTGTAAAATGATGGGGCTGCTCTCATTGATCTCTCAGGTGCCATCTAGCACTCAATCCTCAGCTTCTCCGTCCATAGGACACCTGGCAGCAGCATGTGACAACAGCTGCCCCGAACCATCTGCCTGGCATCTCCCTCCCACTCCTTCTGCCCTTCAACATTCCAAAGCCAACTCTCTCCAGAGCCCAGCAATAAAAAAAAAAAAAAAAAAAAAAAAAAAAAAAAAAAACCACCAACCACTCTACCGCCTTCTTTTCCAACAAGGAAAGGGCCTGAACTGCTAACACTGGGGTCACAGAGCACTGGGGCCAACTGCTCCCCTGAAAGGGGAGCTCTTCAGTAGGCAACAGTGCAGGCACAGGGACGAACCCTCCCACTGGAAACAGGATTCCACTCTGAGTGTGACAAAGGAAGGGCTGGGAGGGTGAAAGGGAAGGAAGCTAAACCCTCCCCTCCTCCTTATCTCCAGTCCAAAATTCATGGGCATGTTCAGTCTCCGCTCATTTTTGAACAGCACAACATAATGGAAAGAGCCTAAGACAAGGGCATGAGACACAGACTTTGAGATGAATTTGCTGGGAGACAGCAGCTTTCCTCTATCTTTGAGCCTCAGTTTCCTCCTCTGCAAAATGAAATGATCAAACTAGATCAGTGGTATCAAACTCAAACAGAAATGGATCCCTGCAGGTCACACAGTAACTTAGAAAAACCACAAATTAGCACTCTTTAGGTTGTATTGTTCTATTTTTTTTTCTGGTTGGCAGTTTTGCTGGAAGGGTAAGTTTGACACCTGTGACCTAGATCATAGGATTATAGAATTTAAAATAGGAAGGGACCTCAGATACTCCAGTCCCTTTATAGAGGAGAAAATGGGAGACCACAGATATCAAAGGAATACTAGAATTTGAACTCAGACTGTTCAGCCCCAGATCTAGTGCCGTCGATATTATAGGGGGGGGAGTATAAAAGTGGGGAAAAGTCTTGAATTTAGGGTCAGAGAGCCTGGGGTTTGAATATAGGCTGTGCTAATTACTACTTCTGAGGTACTAAGCAAGTCACTTCCCCAATGAAATGAAAAGGTCAGACATGTTTCTTCCCTAAGGTCCTTTCCAGCTCCAAATCTATGAACTTATGATTTCTAAGGAACCTTTTCACTTTATGATCCCAGGATTCTACAAAGCCACCCTTCCTTATTGGCACACAACCTCCTCACCCAGAACTGAAAGGGACCCGGGACCCTGACATGCAGAGCAAAGAGCATAAATGAAGCAAAATGGTGGTTTCTGGGAAGGATAGGAAACTCTCCCTGTAACCAAGGCTTGTAAATACAGGCAGGTGCTATCAGTAACCTGATTATTTTACAACTGGGGTCAATTTCTCTGGAACTGGGTTCCTGGAGCCTCTGAAGTCAAGCCATTTATATCCTCCCTGCTGTGGGATCCTGGCTCTTGCCACACACGATTTACTTTCCAGGCCTTTTCTGAGAGCTGAAACTCTATATGCTCCACTTACTTTGGGCAAAAGGGGAAAAGAAAAAAAAAAAAAAAAAAAGAGGGATTTGTTTGGAATTTAATGCAATCTTAACCTGTAACCCTGGGTCCGAGAGTCCTGGGTGTGGTTGGGAGGTGAGGGAAATGAGGGGAGGAGAGAGGAACAGGAGGCATTTCTGAGGTAGAGAGGCCAAAAACAAGCCTTCTTTCTGTAGGCCTTCAGCCAAGGCAGGGATCACTGGGAGTGGATGAAACAAGTTCCATGGGCAAAAACCACAGTTGCCAAATTATGGTATTTTGTTTTGCATTAAAGCTGTTAACTTCAGTTACCTTCAGTTACCCCAGCAACAGCTTTCTCCACACTAGACCAGTACCAAGGATCATCATGGTCCCAGGATTGGGAATAGGAAGGACCCCCTCTTAGTTTCCCTTTCTGGGCATTTTTAAGGCCCATCCACACATCTCTGCCTTTGTTTCTCTGTCTCTTACCACTGGGCAGCACCTCCCCTTGGTCTCTGCCAGCCCAGGCCAGTTACATGAAATTCCCTGGTAGAAAGCTCTCCTTAACCTTGTCTCCATGTCAGCAAACATTAAGCACAGCCTTCTGAGCATGCCAAGAAGGTATTGAACCGCATTTGACCCCAACTTAACCACTTCTGCTCATCAGCCAGTTCATCAGCCTGGCTGACTAATGGAAGATGGAACAGATCAGGATCAAAGGCAGCAGGCTTCAAATGCTGATCATGAAGAAAGGCCACAGATCCCAAGAAATCTGGTACAGCACTCATTAGATAGAAGGGTAAATTCACTTTTTCAATTACAATCTCCATTGGAGGGCATCTTTTCTGAAATTCTGTAAGGAATTTCATATCTGATTGATGTTCCTATGGACATACACTTTTGTGAGAAATATGGAAACAATATGGGAGGGTATACAAATAATCCATCATCTATTACATTTTGAATTACATAGATACACAAAAAGGCATGGAGAAGTTGTAGTCTGTCCCAGAAGGGAGAGAACTCTCATCAATGAGAACACAGATGCATTTAAGTGTTTGTTCTTTTTCTCTCTGAGTTCTCTCACATACACACAAATATTTCTTAAAAATATGTATTCACAAAATAGCATCTCAGTGTTGAAAGGGAGCTGAGAGGTCAACCACTCCAACTCCTAACTCAGGTAAGAATTCCCCCCTTCAGAATCTGTGGCAATCACTCATCTGGTCTCTTGTTTAAGCACCTCCAGTGATAGGAAGCTCACTACTTCCCAGGCTGCCTATTATATTATTGGACAGTTCTGATCACTAAAAAGTTCTTCATCATAATGCATATCCTCCTCACCTCTGCCTCTTAGAATCTCTGGTTTCTTTCAAGCTAAGTCTTGAAAGAAGGCACCAACCTCACACATGAAGCCTTTCTTGATCTCCCTTGTATCTATTTTATATACACACACACAAAGTACATGTTCTCACCCTAATAGAATGAAACTACTAAGGGCAGGGACTATCTTATTTTTATATCCTAGAGCCCAGAAGAGTGACCAGCACAAAGCAGATCCTTAATAAATCCTTGATTAAAAAAACAAACTACTTCCTTATAACTTTTATTCCTCCTCCATCTTCCAGCATCATAAACAATCTAATCCTTCTTCTATTAGCTAGTCTGTTAGACATTTTAAAATGGCAATCATACCCTGTCTACCTTCTCCCCTATAAGTACTCCAGAACAGTAACTCAAAATAACAGAAATCAAAGATGTTAAGGACAAGTCTACAAACCAAATTGTCATATCTTCTAAGCAAAGAAATGGTATTATAACCTGCATGCTGTTATTAGTAATAATTATTGCAATAATGAGCCATTTATAATTTAACAGAGTACTTTCCTCCCAATAAGCTTTGGAAATAGAAAGATAGAATTATTCAAATTTTGTAGATCAGGAAGCCAAGTCTCATAGAGGGGAAATGACTTGGAGTTGAGACTTAACCCCAGGTTTCCTGATTCTTAAAGTCTGAGTTTCTCTTACCTACATAAAAATCAAATCAAAAGGCACTTTACTGAGATAGTCTGTATGGACAAGATAGCTTCTTTATAGTGAGAACATGGCCAGTGAGCCCTCATGGAGTAAATCAAGTCTTTAGACGGTTTTCTTTCCACAGAGGAAAGCTGGGGCTGAATTTGTAGCATTATGCTTAGACTTGCCTAAGTCTTCCCCAGAATGAAGATCTTGCCTTCCAGGAAGAGGATCAAGGGAAGCCAAAAGTTCTTAAGCAATAAAGAGCACACTCCAGTTTAATATCCACCCCAGGGGAGGGAAGAGATCCGGAATATCCACCTTCAATGATGGGAAATGCCTTGGGTGCTGTGTTCTCGCTGTTCAACATCAAGGTGCTGAATTGAGTGTTGTCTGACCCCACAAGACACACATACCCAGCAACTGGGTCTATTATTGCCAGAGAGTGATTGATGAGGCCTGAAATCTGTGTTGGAAGGCGCTGTTCTTCAAAAGCCAGTCTGTAAGAATCTCACATCGGGACA
>JAJPUD010011521.1:0-54184 GCA_023553655.1 Myrmecobius fasciatus
TGCATTGATTGACTTTAACATGACAGAGTCATAATTTGGGTAGGGGTTACTGGGGTCTTGTCCTAAGGAACCAAAATTTGGAGGATATTGATAATACTTTTTTTTCAGTAATATTTAATTCTTTGAACTTTGTAGCTAAAGAAGAAGAATTTGCTAAAACAGAAAGTTACCAGATGGTGTACTTCCTTCTTTGAGCATCTATATGCTAGATGAATGCCTTTCCACCCATAGGGTCAGTATCCTGGGTTTCAGTCTCCCAGATATAGAGGAATATTTTTAGACTCTATTCCCAAAGCCATGTGAAAATTAAGGTTTTTCCTCTCCTCTTCCTTAACTGAGTTTTTTTTTTTAAAGATTTGACTGGAGGTTATGCTTGACCCAGAAGCCAAATGGTTAGTTACAATTGTTATTCTTGACCACCACCTGACCACATTTAGAATATATTCCTATAGATCCAACTGTTTATTTTACCAACTCTATGCAGAAACAATGAGCAATATTAAGGAAGATATGGCTATAGTGAAATAATCTAAAATTTTGGAATACTCTTTGGGCTTATCCAGCAGTCTCCATTAAAACAGCTTTTATGTTTGATATTTTAAAGCCTTTCTGTTTCACTTCACTCTATGCTTCTGAACTTATTTCTCATTACTTTCCTTCAAGCACACTATGGTTTGGTGAAACTGGCCTGTCTGGTGTTGTCTGAATATGATATACCACCGTCTTAAGAGACTTTTTTTGGTCCATTGACCATTCCTTTCTTCCTTCAAGGAATCTCTTTCATTAAAGTTCAACTCTTGTCACCTCCTACAAGAAGCCTATCCTAATCCTATCAATTGCTAGAGCTCTGCCCACAATGACTTTACATATATGATATATTTAACAGATAAAACATAAAACAGATGTGTTTTACAATATATATGTGATATTTTTTGTTTTATTTTATGTTTATAACATTATATATAACATATATATATACACATAAATGACATATATATATATATATATATTTATTCACTCATATCTTTATTTGCTCCAATAGAATGTAATCCCCTTGAGGGCAGGGAATATGTTGTTTTTGCTTCCTTAGCAAGTAATAGTACTTTGTAACACAACAGGCAGCTAATAAATACTTTTTGAATTAATTGAAATAAATTGAATGCAGCAGAATAGAAAGAATGCTGGACTTGGAGCCCAATGAAAAATAAACTTTAATCCTTCTCTGGCACTTAATTGTTGCATGATCATCATCAAATCTTTTATGAGCCTCAGTTTCCACATCTGAAAAATAGTTAATATAATGATTTCTGCCTCTCAGAGTTGTGATAATCAAATGGAATGAGGAGTGTTAAATACTTTGCAAACTTTAAAATTCTACATATATGTTAGCTATTAGTATAGCTAATTGAAAGTTGATCTACAGATGCCTATTTGTAAGGTAAAATGCTAAAAATCAACCTTGCCAGAATTTTTTCTTTTTTTCCTGCTTTCCATCCCTTGATCCTGGTCCCTACCTCACTTTTGCTCCTTTCCCTCAAAGGCTCTCCTGAGGTAGTTACCTTAGAAAAGGCCAGACTAACTATAAAACAGCAGAATTTCTTTTTACCCAGCTTCAACCACAATCCTGACCACTGTATCCACCATTTAAGGATAGAGAGACTGCTAGTCGAGCTTTTGCATCATCTGGTTCTGTGGAGTGTGTATGTGTGCATGCTTAAGAATGTATGTATATGAGCACACATGTAGATATATGTGGTAGACATTTTCATTTTTTTTTGGACACAAAGAAATGAGTTATGTACTTCAATGATTAGGATGGCAGGTTCTCCTCTTAGCATATTCCCCACTGAAGGGTCAGGTTCCCACTTAAAGGCTCAGTTTCCCCCAGTCATATAAATTGCTTCAAATTGTCTCATTTTTCCTTGATAAGTAATGACCCCTGGCTGTCTGCTCTCCTGTCAGACTGTAGCTACTTCAATGAGCTGGCGACAACAATTCCTTTGGGCTTTGGCAAGCCCAGGATGTGGGATGATCATGGGGGATATCATGGTGTTGATTATTCACATCCTGGCCAGACATCTTCTCATATTCATTTTTAACTTGGCTGGCTTGTAAGAGCTCTAGGGGAAAGGGGATCAGGGATATCCTTACTGCCAAGCTCAAGGGTCACAAGAGAAAAGTCTCTTTTATTTTCTTTTCCCATATATACACATATGTATGTATAACTACATATATATACCTATATATGTATTCCAATGTGTATGTATATATGTAGATATATGTGTAAGTATACATATATTTATTTCTTTTTATGTGTATTTATCTATATTTATGGATGTCTCTATATTTATTTTTCAAAAATGCTATGGAGTCAGATTCAAGCCTTCTTTTTGCTTTTGACACAATCTAGATGGATGTCATGGATCACTCAGATGAGTTTCCTTTCAGTATCAGAGACCACCAGAACAACCCATGACTTTCCATAGGCTGTTGTTCATTTCATTGAACGATGGTTCATTTTAGTTGCAATCTATGGCTCCAAAGCTCAGATTTTCAATGACTCATAGTGAATAATACATTGGATTTAGAGCAATACCTGAATTTTAATGGTACCTCAAACATTTACTAGCTTGTGTGATCCTAAACAAGTCACTTAATTTATCTGGGCTTTACTCTCCCACTCTGTTCAATGAAGGAATTGGATCTAGTGACTATTAAAATCTCGAGTAGCTTTGAATCCATGATGTTACGAGCCTTTATTTCAGCTTAGTCTAAGCTAGGCTATGATCTACTAATCAGACCTTCTTCCTGGATCTGATTCCTGGCTTTGTCAATTTCATTGCTCAGTACTGGTAGATGATCCCTCCCCTTCCTTCCAACTTAAGAGTTTCCAGATAAGACACTCTATCAGCATGCTGTTACAGCCTGTTGGAAGTGGAAAGGACTTTAAAGAATACTTAAAGGATAGGCAGTAAAAATATTGTCTCATTTTATTGATAAGGAAAATGAGGTCCCTAAAAGTTAAGAAACTCGATTACAATTAAAAAGCAAGTAGGTATTATAGTTAGGATTTGAACTTACGCATCCTGACTCCAAATCTAGCATCTTTTGCCTGGTACTATTTTCCCTCCCTGTTGCTAGCAATTAGGCTCTGATTGTGGCCACCTTTTCTAGATAACATCCTGTTATCCCACTTAACTTCTTTAATTATGCTTCTGTTTTTTTTTTAGAGGCAGCAAGGTGGTGTAGGGAATAAATTACCTGGACTTGAGTCAGTAACCTCAGACACTTCCTAGCTATGTGACCCTAGACAAGTCACTTAATCCTGCTTGCCTCAGTTTCCTTATCTGTAAAATGAGCTGGAGAAGGAAATGACAAATCACTCCAGGGTCTTCCAAGAAAACCCTAAATGGGGTCATAGTCAGATACTACTGAAAACTAAATAATAAATGAATCATTGGATTTTCATTTTATGACTTTGGTTTTAGATTAGTATGATGCCTATTTTTAGCTCCATTTGTGTATTAATCTTGCTTATTTTTGTTATTTGGCCTATAATGTTGTTCAGTGGATCTACAATTGTTTTTTTTTCTATAGCTATTTGTTAGATATTCATATGTCAATGTGAAATAGGCATGTGATATATCCTGCATATAATTTGACTTTAAATTTAGTCACAGAAGGAAACTGTCTAGTATTGTTGGGCATCGTACTATGTTGGTTGCAGGTATTGCTGATTTTCCTCTTCCCTTTTGTCATCTGTGGTATTCTGAGGTAATTTTCTGACATATTAGTTAATAACCTTTACTCCAGAATTTGGTATTATATTATACAAGAACAGAGACAAGACCTAATGACTGATTTTATAAGGGATAGCAAAGTTTCAGACCTTGGAGAGAGATGTCATAGTACTTGGTAAGGGACCAACTTGCCACAGAATCCCCTGGGATCTGTAATTTTCCCAGGCTGAGAAATGAAGAGATCAGCCTTTGGACAGGGGAAGGGAGACCAAGTAGGTGGAGATCTTCAAGCATGGCTACTGTGGGAGTTTGTCTCAATAAGGACATGGAGAGAAAGGAGAGGTTGGAGACCACAGCATTAGCATGACTTAGAGCAGTGGACAATGGCTAAAACATCTGCAGTTCCCTTTTATAAGACCATGAGAGATGATCTCTATATTCATGGGCAAACTAAGAGGTGTATGTGTTTTATTGTGGATGCTCATCTCAATGGAAGAAGTCTGAAGAGAAACAAGTCGACTGAGAGAAATGGAGAAGAAGACTTTGTCCCAGTCTTAATTTTATGTTTTTTTCTCAAGTTTCTTTTGGTAAAGAACATATTTACTAGATTTAATATTATTTCTCAAAACACCTGTTGTTTACAACCCCTTTGTTTATGGCAGGAAGGCACAATAGAAGTCATGAAGAAGAGGTACATCTTTTTTAACACTTGGCTGGGAGCTAAAAATCTAGGACAATGTTTGTGCATTTTGGTCTCTACCTGGAAGTATAAACATGAGCTGTTTTATCACTGCCCTTCTAAGTACAGAGTTACTTTATAATAACATATAAATTCAGGACCCATTTTAGAGCCTAACTCATAGACAATAATAATAACAAAAACAATAATAATGGTGATGAAGATAATAACTAAAGATTTATACACTGGAGAAGGAAATGTCAAATTGCTCTCATACTTTTGTTTATTTATTTGTGGAATGAAGCAAGCATTTCCACAACATAGGGCAACAAATAAAGGTGATTATATAGATAGTAAGTGTATGAGGCTAGATTGAACTTGGGTCTTCCTGAATCCAGACCTATAGCTCTACATGTGTATCAAGGTTGTATATGTATATATGTGTGTATACACCCATATATGTATTTGTGTTGATTTGTATATGTATTTTGCAAATCTTAAAATGCCATATCAATTTAATTTGTTATTATTGTTATTTCTAATCTAGAGAGTGTCTGGTGGAGGATGATTAAGATAGTTAAGGACCTTGAGACTCTGCCATATGAAACCTAGCAGACAAAATGGAATGTTTAGCTTGTAGAAAAGAAAAATTAGAAGGGACATGATAGTTGTCTTCAAGTATTTTAAAGACTACTATATGGGGGATTCAGAGGAATTTAGATTGGTTTTGCTTTGGCTCAGAGGTCAGAGTAAAGAGCCAATGGTGGAAGTTTTTGAGAGGTAGATTTAGGCTTAAAGAAAGGAAAAGCCTGCTAACCACTAAAATTATTCAGAAAAGGAATAGACTGCCTAGGACAAGATTCCCCTTCTGGGGAAGGATGACAGCTTGCTCTGTATTTTATAGATAGAGTATTGTTTAGAATCAGGCAGCTATAAGCCTTCTGATATCTGATTAGGCTTTTGATATATTCTGATATTTAACTATAATTATATGTAACCATATTGAGGATGACTGACTCACAGCCACAATGGAAGTGGATTATAGACTTGAACCTTAAAAGAGAAAATGGAAAGCAGAGGAGAACATGAACTGACAGGCTGGACAGAACAAAAATTATCAGAAACATGGATTTGTTTTTATGGAAGGAAGCTTACTTATGATACAGCCTCTTCAGGGAAAACCATAAACATCAGAGAGTGTACATTAGAGAGACATATAATACTAATTCACTTAATAAATATTTATTAAGAGCTTCCTATGTTCCAGGCATTGTGCTAAGCACTGAGGGTACAAAAAAAGACGAAAGATTATCACTGTCCTCAAAGTTCAAATCTAATGGGGAGGCAACATGCAAACAAATATATATATAAACAAATGATATAAATAATAAATAAGAGATAATTTAATAGAAGGAAGGCACTTTAGAAGAAAGAGAGAACCACAGAGCTCAAGAATGTTAGGATACCTGGACAGTAATAAAACTCGGGGAGCTTCTGTGTCCCATCAAGAGCTACATAAGTCTAAATTAGTCACAATGGAGCTGTTCTGATAGAATGATGGAGGATTTTCTGTACCATCTGAGGCATGTGTAGACCACGTCTCCTGGATTTAATGGAAGAGTTCTTGAACCAAGCTATAGAGAGAAATGAGGACCTGCAATTGACAGTTTCAATACAGAGGGGCAACCTTGGTTTTAACCTTTGTTAATACTTTGAGTTATATAGGCTGCGAAGCTTCATGGGAAGTGGTTGACTTTCTAGAGACACTGGATGTTTGCCCCTTGTTGAGGGTGGTGGTATTATGAATTCAAGACCATACCATGCATTTGGAGGATAGTATTAGGTTAGATAAGTGATGCAGTGACTAGAGCATTGGGTTGGAATCAAGAATGAACCATTCCTGAATTTAAATCTGGCCTTCAACACTTACTGTGTGACAAGTCATTTAACTTTTTACCTCAGTTTCCTCAACTGTAAAATGAGTTGGACAAATAAATGGCAAAGCATTCCAGCATCTTTGTGAAAAAAACCCCATGGGGTCATGAAGAATTGAATATGACCAAAACAAGCCAAAAATACAAACAAGTCAAATATGACCAAAACACAATAATGGATTCCTGAGGAGATAGAAGTAATTAAAGAGAAAAGATCTTATGTCCTTTTGTGTAAACCCTTTGTGCTTTTTGTTGGGATTAAATAAAATCTGTCATAAATCTGACATTTTATTGGATTGTGTATTTGTGTAGGAACTAATGGCTCTTTTTCTGTTGTTCCCCCTCTCCCTCTGTCTCTGGTTTTATTAGTGAAGTGGATAAAGGTATAGGTGATATAATTGTTTGCAGATGACATAAATTATAAGCACCTCATGTATTGAATGATATAGAATCCAAAATAATCTTGAAAAGACAGTATGTTTATCATATTGAATTAAATGAAAATTAATAAGCATGTTCATACTTGGTTTAAAATCATCTTTAGAATTTAAGATGGAGGTGACATAGCTAAAAATTAATTTGTCTGAAAAAAGTATGGGGATTTTAGGGAATTTCATATTCAATATGAGCCAATAGTGTGTTGCAGCAACTAAAACAATTGAAGTGCTTTATAAAGTTCCATTGTATATGGGAGTAAGAAGGTCTTGGTCCCATTGTTCTCTGCTCTAGTCAGATCATATTTGGAGTCCTATGCTCAGTTCTGTGTGCCACATTTTGGGGAGGATGTTGATAAATTGGAAAACATTGAGAGGAGTACGGATGGAGAATGGCCTTAAAACCAGGCCATATGAGAAGTTGAAAAAATTTGGAATGTTAGAGGTATAGAAGAAGAAGCTAAGGATATTTAAAAGTTGTGTATGAAAAAAATTAAAAAAAACCCAATTGAACTTCTTCTACTTGGTCTCAGAGAACAGAACATGGAATTAAGGAGTAGAAGTTGAAGAGGTAGATTTAGGCTTTATTTTAGTAAATGCTTCCTAAAAATTAGAATCATTTTCAAAGTAGAAAGCACTGCCTTGGAAGGTGATAAATTCTCATTCATTGTAAGTTTTTGAGGAAAGGCTAGATGACCATTTGTTGAATATATTAGAGAATAAATTTTTAGTCAAATGTGAGTTGGACTAACATATCTCAAATCTCTTCAAAGTCTGGTATTCTATCATTTAGTGACCCTTTTGTTGCAAGTATTAGAACTGAGTCAAATTTTGATGTAAGAGTAAACTTGGGTGGGTATATGGGAAGATAGAGAAGCTAGATGGCACAATGGATAGAGTGAAGACCTGGAATCAGGAAGAACATCTTCTTGAGTTCAAATCTGTTCTCAAACACTTAACTGGCTATGTGATCCTGGGCAGGTCACTTAATCCTGTTTGCTTCAGTTTTCTCATCTGTAAAATGAATTGGAGAAGGAAATGTCAAACCACTCCAGTATCTGCTAAGAAAACCCCAAATGAGGTCATAAAGAATTGTGTCCTATAACAAATATAGTGGGGAGAGGGGAGATGAGCAAAAAGAAAAATGTATAGGAGCAGTCCCCCAAATTTATAATAGTCCAAACCTAAATATTAATTCTTGCCACATTAAGTTGAATTAAATTGCAATTGATAAATTTGAGTACAACTTTTGTCATCATAGAGGTTTTTTCTAGTTGTGTTCAACTTTTCTTGATCCCATTTGAGATTTTCTTGTCAAAGATACTGGAGTGATTTGCCATTACCTTGTAAGACAATTTACAGGTGAGGAACTGAGACAAACAGGGTTAAGTGACTTGTTCAGGGTGACAAGTCTGGAGACTGATTGGAACTAGGGAAAATGAGTTTTCCTCACTCCAGGTCTGGCTTCTATCCATTATGCTATCCACTGCCTGAGTATAATAGGAACTACTAGCAAATAATAGAAAGAACTCTATAATGAGCATTGGAAGGTCTGAGCATTCATTACTCTGAGATTTTGGTCAAGTACTTCACCTTCTGAGTCTCAGTTCCCTTATCTATAAATTGAGGAAGTTCACTTCAATCACCTTTAGAGTCCCTTCTCTATTTTATAGTCTTTGAGTCTTATGTTCTAGAATTTAATGCTTTTCTGGGATGAAACTATATTATAAGAAAGGATTGTGACTCTGACGTTAACCTTCCCATTGAAAGCCAAGTTTGAGTCAAACAATGTAGCTGACTAGGTTGGTTTCCCCTTGTTCCTTGCTTCCTTTCCAAACATGATTATGGAAATAGTGTTGGAACTCATCAAGTGCAGTGATCTTCCCTGATAGAAATAAGAATTGTCTTTCTTTTGGTCAGGGTATGTGAATAACTGTTCCCCTTCTGGCACCCTTCTCTTGGTCTCTCATGGCTACTCTTTTAATATATTTTTCTCAAAAGTTTCAGCAATTTGGGACCTGGCCTTTCCTAACTTTCCAGTATTCTTATACTTTACAATCTAAGACCCAGATTCACTGGCCTATTTGCTGTTCCTCACATACAGTGCTCCAGCATCCAAAACCATGCCTTTGCATTAACTGGAAAGTTAGACTTCTTTGTTTTTGCTCTTATTTTCCCTGTCTTCTTTCAAGATTCAGATCAAATCTCACTTTATGCAGGCTTTTCCTAGTCTCCATAGCTGCTATTATCTCCCCTCAGAGACTATCTTTCATGTACTCTAAATGCCTTATAAATGCCTAATAATTTCTATTTTGTCTCTCCTAGTAGAGTAGGAAACTTTCTAAGGGCAAGAATTGTTTTCTTTTTCTTTATGCTCCCAGAAAGGGAGGAAAGAAAGAAGAAAGGAAGGATAGAAAGAAAAAACGGAAGGAAAGAAAAACTAAGGGAAAGAAAAACTTTTGTGAAAAGAAGGAAAGAAAGAAAAAAAGGAAGGGAAGGAGGGAAGAAGTATCAAAAGAGAAGAAAGGAAAGGAAGAAGAAATGAAGGAAAGAAGAGAAGGGAAGAGAGAAAGGAGGGCAAAATCATTTATTAAGTGTTTACTATGTGCCAAATTCTAGGAATGTAGGGATACAAATTCAAGCAAAAAAAAGCAAAGATAGTCCTTGACCTCAAGGAGCTTTTCTTCTAAGGGGAAAGAAAACATATAAAAGAGAATTGAAAGGGAGGGATTGCGCTCAGTTTGGGGGCAGGAGAGGTCTGGGCCTCCACCACAAAATGTATGCTCCAGAAAGAACTCATCAATGAAAGGAATGGGTCATACAAAAGGATGTTTCAAATTAAGAAAAGTTGCAAGGATGGTTAGATATTCCAGGAGCAGGTGCTGAAAGGCCTACATAGCTGAGATACTGTATATTTAGCACAGTGCCTGGCGCACAAGTGCTTAATAAATGCTTATTAATTAACCTCAGTGCTTTCCTAAGGGGACTGATGAGAAAAAAAGTACAGATTAGTGAGGAGAGTTTTCCTCTATCTTTGCTTTCTTGATAGCGCTATGGGATTTCACGTCTTCTAAAGTCAATTTTCTCTTGACTATCTCTGTGCTGTGGCTCTACCTCAATCCTAATTACCCCTCAAAATGTACTTTTTACAACTGACAAAAAAATAATGTAGTTCCTGACCTGTTTCCAACTCTCTTCCAAATGTAGTCACTCCCACTCTGTCTTTTGCCCCAGAGTAGAAATGTAGTTAATTTTCCTGGCACAGGAGCTAGGAGTATACTGTAACACACACAATCCCTCCAGTGGCCCAGACTGTGAACAAGTATTTATGAATGATAGAAGGAAGATGGTCCAAAACTAACTGGATCGTGGGTAGAGGTGTATCTGGCAGCCTTTCTCCCCAGCTCAGTTACTTTGGAATGCACCTAGGGAAACCCTGTTTCTGGACTGAATGTCTCCAAGTGATTGCATTTGCAATCATGTGCCTTACCCCTAAGGACAAGGGAGCAATCCTCACAAAGAAAAAAAAACACCCCTAAAAAAACAACAAAAAACCCTACTATGGTATTCTGTGGCAACGGGTTCAAGTATGACTGCTTGTCTAGAATATCTATGAGACCAAAGGTCCTGGCTTGCTATACAGTGGGCCTATTCTCCCACCTCCTAGGCTCTGGCTTACTCAGGAGACCTTTCACAGATTCCGCAAGGCTTCTGAAGCTATACAAGATCCTGTGGGATGCATCAGGGGTAATCTAAATAGTGGTGAAAGGAAAAATTCCAGGATTACAAGCAAACATTTGCAAGTAGCCTCCTTATTTTCCCTCTGCATTTAGCCCAGCAACATCCTTGCTATGCATTTGTCCTCATCACCACCTCCTTTTGTAAACAAGGGCTCTGGTACCTCCTCCCCCTCAGTCTACTGACTGATGATCCAAATTCTTTTTACTAAGATCTAGCATTTGTAAGAAGATTTAACATTTGTATAGCACTTTAAATATATTGCCTCATTTATTCTTCTCAACAGCCCAATGATATAGATGCTATTATCATCTCCATTTTACAGATGAGGAAACTGAGAATGAGAAAGATTAAGTAATTTAGTATCTGGGGTGGAATTTAAACTCAAATCTTCCTCAATCCACATTTGGCACTCTTAGCCACTCTGTTATAACTGAGATAAAGCTTTCTCCCCCTCTCTAATTAGATAAAAATGATAGCCCAAATATTTCTAAAAGAGACTTTTTCTCAGGGATTTTGGATGCCACCTATGATTTCAGCCCAGCAGGAAACTGCATTATGGAAATTCCTTCCATTGGTGCAAATCTTTACTTATTGATCTATAACATAAAGTCTTAGAGAATTACCAGGTAGAATGTAAGAGGTAAAGTGATTTGCTTATAGTCACACTGATCCTGTGTGTTAGTCAGTGCAAAAAAGACTCTAATGTGTCACTCTTGCCTTTCTGACTAAGGGGCATATATTGACATAAATTCTCTTTATGGTAGAAGTGAAACATATAAGATGCTTTCTAAAGAACAGTTTTTCACAAGGATTCAGACAGAGAGGGGAGAGAAGGAAGAGAGAGAGAGAGAGAGAGAGAGAGAGGGCGAGAGAGAGAGAGAGAGAGAGAGAGAGAGAGAGAGGAGGTGGAAGAGAAGAAGGGGAGAGAAAAAAAGAAGAGAAAGAAAGAGAAGAGGAGAGAGAAAGAAAAGAAGAGAGAAGACAGAGAAGAAAAGCAAGAGAAGAAGGGAGATACACACAGAGAGATAGGAAGGGAGGGAAGGCAAGAGAAGAGAAGAGAGAAAGAAAGGGGAGAGAAGAGAAGAAAGAGAGGGGAGAAAGATAAAGAAGAGAACAGAAGAGAAAAGAGAGAAAGAGGAAGACAGAGAGAGACAGGAAGGGAGGGAAGGGAAGGGAAGAAAAGAAGAGGGAATAGAGAAGAGAATAGGAAAGAGAAAGACATAGGGGAGAGAGAAGAGAAGAGAGGAAAAGAGAAGAGAGAAGGAGAAAAGATATAGACAGGCAGATAGAAAACACTTGAAGTCATGGGATTTTCCTGAAATTGGGGTTGGGGTAGAATATGGGAGCTCTGATGAAAACAAACTTTGGATATTACACACATTTCCATCTTACCTTTGGGTGAAGCCAGAATTAAGAGTCAGAAGAACCCAGGCTTTGTCCTGGGCTATCCTGCTGGCCTGCTTCTATATCCAGGAGTGCCTAGTTTCTCTAGGATCCTATTCTAAAGCCACCCAAGCCCTTCACCTGGCTTCAGCCCTGAAAGATGGAAATAGCACAGACAACAGAACCAAGGGGATGATAAGGTTAACAGGAATCAGTCAGAGAAGCAGGGCTGCTTGTAGGATACTTGGCAAGTCCAGACAGAGAAAAGAGAACAAAATGGCTTTAAGAATGCTTTTCCCAAAAGGAAGTGTCAAGTCCCTTAAGGGGGAGAAATGAAAATAAGGAGAAACACTTAACCCCCCAAAAGAAAATGTGACAGAAACAAGGAAAATAAGAAACTAAAATAGAAGGGGGAAATGATGGGGGGATAGGAAAGGGGAGGAGTATGAGGAGAAGAAGAATGTGATAATTCCAAAAAGGATAGTATTGATGTTTATCAACTTTGCACCAGCTCTCCCCAAGTGACTTCTCTCCTAAGAGTCACTATATCTGGTGCACAGTCTGGGGGCCATGACCTTTGTCTGTCTTTTTTTAAAGCTTTTGGTTAGAACAGAATGGATGCTATCTTCCTGGCTCAGCTTACAGCCCCCAGTGACTGCTTGGTTCAGAGGTCACCTGTTTCTTTATTTTCCAGAGAGCTGGAGCCAGACACTGGAGTCTTATGGATTTTCTGTTCTTTGACTTCTGGTTTAATAACATAATAGCTCACATTCAAATAGCTCTTGAAGATTTGCAAGAGATTTCCGATAACACTGCAAGCTAGGCCAGTGACAAATATGATTATTCCCATTTTAGGGATGAGGAAATCAGGGCTTAAAAAAGTAAAGAATCTAGCCTACAGGAAAAGGTTTGAGAAATCTTTAGATAGGGTCTCAAACCCAAGTCATTTTATTCAGTGTCTACTCCTTTTTCCTTCATGTCAAACCATCTCTTAAAAGGAGAGACTTGGAGTAATTTGGGTCAAAATTGGGTCCTAAAGTCAAAAGGAGCATGGAGGGGAAACATTTTCCTCATTGTAGTACTAGACACCTGCTTAAGGGCGGGGAGAGGGGGAAGGCAGGTAGGATTTATGGGAGAGGCAAGGTGGGCTCTGGGATTGAACAGGTTGGTAGTCTAGTCTGAGAGGGGTGACAAGGATATGGATTCTCCTTTGGCTTTGGGTCAATCTCTCTTTAGAGTGAATGTGGCTCTTCCCTTTAAATGAAAAATAGAGAAATTGAATATGTTGCATCAGTTTAAATTTAAATTGGGTTGATGGATTTGTGGGATGACTAACAGGAGCTGCATAGATCTGTGCTCAGTTTCTCAGGGTGTTTCTCTTCCCAGTTTTTGTTTCTGTTGAGAGCACCACCATCCCTCCAGTCATCCAGATTCACAACCTAGAAATTATCCTCAATTCTTTCTTCTCCCTTCACAATATTTCTCATATCTACCTCCTTTTTTCTATTCACACAGATACTTCTCTAATTTTGACTTGGATTCCCTCTAACTTGAATTATCAAAATATATTCCTAAATAGTATCCCTACAATAGTCTTTTCCCTTGCTAATCCAGCCTCTATATAGGTTTAAATTGTCATTTTCCTGCTCAGGAAACTCTAGGAACTTTTTCTTGCCTCTAAGGAAACAGCTACTGGGGAGATTGAACTCCATCATTCTTACCATCACCACTACTAACTCCAACCACTGACCAATTGACATTGAAGGGAAGAGATCTCCTATAAATATATTGTCTCCCTTGTTAGAACTTTAGCTTCATTGAGAACTGGAACTGTTTCACTTTTCTTTTTTTGATTCCTAATGTTTAGCAGCACAGTGCTTTCTTTGCAGGTGGGTGTGGAGAAATACTTTCCTTACTTGATTCCCTTTTTTATCCAATAGAATTTAATCTTCTAGGTCAGTGATTGCTTCATTTTTTTTGTCTGCAAAAATCTGCAGTATCTCAGTGTCTTGTTCTATAGAACACACTTATTTTATGCTACTTCTTTTGGAAAGTATAGGGTATGCTCAAGTGGGTAGGGATCAAACTATTGACAGAGCTTTCACAAAACTCTGGATTACTTTGGGATCCTTGATAGCCATATATCACCAGTCCTGATTTTTCATATGATCCAGTTAGTTGTATTCATTACGCTTCTTTTCTTTATCGCTCCCATTATTTTTTATACTAATTCTTATCTTATCCTGCCTTCAATGCCCATATCATATCTCTTTTGCCCTCTGATATTTGCCATGATTCTCCTAGTATAGAGTGATTACTCCCTCTTTGGAAGGCTATAACAATTAACTACATTAATCATAT
Source organism: Myrmecobius fasciatus (assembly GCA_023553655.1). Lineage (NCBI taxonomy): Eukaryota > Metazoa > Chordata > Mammalia > Dasyuromorphia > Myrmecobiidae > Myrmecobius > Myrmecobius fasciatus. The sequence continues at coordinate 14,273 of JAJPUD010011521.1, forward strand.
AATTATATGCAGAGCAGCAAGAAGTTTTTTTTTAAAATGTGAATCTCTCTTTTTTTTCCTCAAAAATGTTACTATGATGTCTCAGTGGAGGTATTATAAATAAAAATTTGAAGGCTTTTTCAGTAAAATGCAAGCTTTATCAATCTCTACCAATAGAGATACACTTTGAAAATGGACCTAGAGAGGAGAATGATGATTTTGCACAGTTCTTCCTCCTTAAATCCAATTCATATACAAGTCATCACCCTACTGATGTCATTGGTGAAGAAGAAGGAGGAGGAGGAGGAGGAGGAAGAGGAAGAGGAAAAGGAAAAGGAAAAGGAGGAGGAAGAGGAGGAGGAGGAGAAGGAGGAGGAGGACAACTACAAACAGCTGCAGCCATAGCAATATAACTGCTAATATAATAGTCTCTGTTGTCTGATGAGTAAGCTAAGGATGGAGAATCTCATTATCAGAATTTTAACACCAGGTGATGACTTTTTTCTAAACCACAGCCATAAATAAAAGAGATAAAAAATTTCAAAACAATCCTTAGTCTTCTGGAATTCCATTCTATTTTGAACATGATGGTGGAAGAGTTACAGAAAAGGGGCAGTTCTTAGAACATACACAAATATTAAATTGGTGCTAAATGGAATAAACAGGCTCCATTTGGATAACGAAAAGAAAAAAAAGGAGTTGGAAAAACAGTTTCATATTAGAAAAAAGAAAATCTTCTTGACAGAGAAGTAATGAACTGAAAATACAAAGCAAGACATGTCTTTTTTGGGAGGAGGGGGAAATGACTAATGTAGAAATTGATTTTGTTTGGTTGTGTATTTGTTACAAGGATTTTCTTTTTGAGTGAAAGATGAGATGGGAGGGAGAGAAAATGAATGATTCCTATTTGGAAAAAAAAAGAAAATTTAATTTAAAAAGCATTTCATGGAGTTACGGATCAATTTGCCTTTCAGTAGTCAGGATTGAGCATAAGCACACCACCCTGAAACTTATATACCAAAGTTTGATGTAGAAAATTTGATGGCAATTCTATGTAAACTAGATCACCTCCAAAGCATTTGTAGATGAAAATAGGAGGAGAATAAGGACAGACACAAAATGGAACTGACATAATGAGATTTTATGGTGATCTATTCTCACTGGTGAAAACAGTAGACCTACCACATTTGAACTCTACACCTCAGTAGCAGATATACTATATACAATGAAGTCAGGAAGAGTAGCTGGATCTAAGTAAAAACAAACAGAAAATAAATCCACAGAGAAATTTCGAAATCTTATAAGTACTCAGGAATTTTTAAGATATCTTATAAATGTTGGAGAAGATGTGGGAAAATTGGAACATTAATGCATTGTTGGTAAAGTTATAAACTGATCCAACTATTCTGGACAACAATTTGGAACTATGATCAAAGGGCTATAAAATTGTGCATGCCCTTTGATCCAGCAATACCATTCTTAGGGCTATATCCTAAAGAGATCATAAAAAGGGAAATGACCCACATGTACAAAAATATTTATAGAAACTCTTTTTATTGTGGCAAAGAATTAGAAATTGTGGGGATGCCCATCAATTGGGAAATGGCTGAACAAATTGTGGTATATGAATGTTATGGAATACTAATTGTACTATAAAAAAGGATGAGCAGGTGGATTTCAGATTTCATGATAAACTTACATGAATTGATGCTGAGTAAAGTGGGCAGAACCAGAAGAACATTTCACACAGTAAAAGCAACATTGTGTGATGATCAGCTATGATAAACTTAGCTCTTAGCAATACAATGATCCAAGACAATTCCAAAAGACTCATGATGGAAAATGCTATTCACATCCAGAAAAAGAACTATGGCATCTGAATGCATATCAAAGCATACTACCTTCACTTTTTTGTTTTTTTCTTTCTCATGGTTTTTCCTTTTTGTTCTGATTCTTCTTTCAGGACATGAGTAGTGTGGAAATATGCTTAATATGATTGTACTTATATAATCTATATCAGATTGCTTATTTTCTTGAGAAGGGAGAGAACGGGGGTTAGAAAGAAAATTTGGATCTCAAAATCATTTTTTCCCTAATATTAAAATATTTATTTATCATTTGTTTCCAGACACATGACAGCATACTGTCCAGATAGGAAACATAGAGACAGTACCAATATAATCCTTTCTCTAGCTTTTGAGTAAAGAATGAAAACTTTTTTGGCAGTAAGTTGAGCTGACAACTAGGATTTTACATATACATTTTTAGCCCACAGAAATATTTAATTTTTAGTAATATCAAAAACTAGCTTTACATGTAATTAAAATACTATTAAATGAAAAGAATTATCTGAAATATAAAAGAAAAAAAGAAAATGATCCACATGTAATTCAAAGCTACCTTTGATGAAAATATAAGGAAACAAATAGGATTTAAAAGACAGTTTTCTACAGCAAACTATATTGTTAGTAACATAGTTAATTAAGAAATGGCCTTTGCTTGTTAATAAGGATAAGAGAAATGTTTGACTTCAGTGGAACAAAATGTAGTTTTAAAGGTTCTCCTCATATACCAATTTAAAAATAACATACCATTATATAGCAGATTCCTCCCAAAGTGAGAAAGTTCTCTTTCCTTGGAGGTCTTCAAGAAGAGGATGGCTGATTACTCATCAGATACTGTATAATGATGATGATGATGATGATGATGATGATGATGATGATGATGTGTGCATGCATGGGTTAGATGCAATGAAGTCCCCTATAGAAATCATTTTGATCAATAATAGTATAAGTTTTAACATCAAGGCATAAAACAGAGATATATCACTGGTGCTCAACAATGTCCAAGATTACATTCCATACAGAATTCAAACTAAAAAGGATTTTCTATTAATAGTGAGATAATTTTGAATTCATAGATAACACATTTTATGGTATAAATGACATTAAGCTTTAGAACACTACAAAGTGTTTTGAGTAAATTTTACAATTACTTAAAAGAGATGAGTTAAACAATTTATGTTGGGAAAATAAAGTGGAAAAAAAGACACATGTTGCTTAGATTATTTACAATAGAATGATATTTCTACTAATATATTTCTATAGTAGCCAATTGAGTTATGTGATCTCCCTCTCTCTGTCTCTCTGTGTGTTTCTATGTCTTTCTTTCTCTCCCTCTCCATATGTCTGTGTGAATAAACATATGTATAAAAAATAAACACATATATGGCACATACACACTCATACATATATGTGAATTAGGATAAAGGTTGAGTAGTAAGAGATAAAGCAAAACTGCATTGAGGAAATTACTTAGTACTTTCATCGATCCAAATGCCATTCATTGTCATGAAAAAAATACCCATCTTTTAAACACTTTTATTCTTGTGGTGGAGTGATGAGTCTATGAATCATGAAATGTCACGATCTAAGAAAAAGAATTCTTGATGTTCTAAAGAAAATAAAAAATCACATGTTGGGTAGAAGAAGGCTGCAGTATGTTCCCTATGATGATTGCATAAGATAGCATAAAAGACTTCTTCAAGGACATGCTTGACCTCAAAAGAGTATGATCTGGTCCGGTAATAAAAGGATGATTTGTGAGCATTCAAAAAGAAAGCAATGATCACTAAAAGCTAGTATGATTTCACCAAAAACCAGTCATACCATTCCACATGTGGAATGTTTCATATTGTCTGATGCATGGTCATTGTGTCAGATGGTTTTGCTTAGCTGATTTTCTTTGTTACAGAGGAGGGCTCAAAGTAAGGGTATAATGGTAGAACATGATAAAGTAATTGTGGTGTGCAATATAAAAGAAAATTAAAAAAAACCAAGAATAAGCCATGCTACACTAAATTTGTTTTCTTTATTGCTAGGGTTACTAGACTAGTTGCAGGAATATCATAGACTATATAAATATCATATATTATTACATTAGACCACATGGTATAGCACTATGTGATTGGAATATTTCTCATTTATATAATAAATTTTCAATTAACTAGGATTTACAGTATCAATAGCAAAGGAAAAATAAAATTAACAGTTTAATAGAGACCTGATTCTGACCCTATTTTAAACTCAACATTCATAGTATTGTACTCTTTGCTTGTCCTGGCTCCTCCACCACTATTGGCTCCATCCATTTGATGCTTCCTTCCTGACTCTGAGTTATTAGAGTAGTGAATAGAGTGTTGGAATCGGATTCAAGAAGATCTGGTTTGAAAACCCGTCTTATTTACTAATGTGGTCTTGAGTCAGTCAACCAGAATTTTTAAAGCACCTACTATGTGCCAAACACTTTGCTAAATGCTAGAGATACAAAGGCAAACGATATTTCAAGTTTTCAAGAAGCTTACATTCTGATGGGAGAGACAACATGCAAAAGCTATGTATAAATAAGATATACAGGATAAATTGGTAATAATCAACAGAGGAAAACAATAGGCATTGTGTCAACATAACCTCTCTAGGCTTCAGTTTCCTCCTATAAAATGAGAGACGTGAACCTGATGATCTGTAAGTTTCCTCCTAGCTCTAAATTTATGATTCTGTGATACTGTGATCCTAACCATATTTTCTCAAAGCATTTAAGAAAGTATTCCATTTGATGACTGTGGACATAGTGGATTTATGTGACCTATAATATTTTGGATGGATTTGCAACTAATTGAATGACTAGACTCAAAATCTAGAAATTAATGGTAGATCCCAGTTTGGAAGAAGTGTCCCAGAGTGTCCTAGAGATTTATTCTTGCCCCTGGGCTTTTCAAAATGCTTGTCAACAACTTGAAAAAAGACATTAAATTTTCAGATGATACAAAATTTCAAGGGATAGTTCACCCGGTGAACTGCAGAATCAGGCTTCCCAAATATCTCAACAGACTAAACTGATGAAATTGAATAATAATAAAATCCTATGCACTCTTACCCTTACAACATAAATGTCATCAACATAAGTTCAGGACAAAGTTGGTGTGACTAGGAAATAGCTTTTAAAAAAGTCTGTCCATTTTAATGAACTACAATGTCAATACCAAGCAACATGATAGTCCAAAGAGCTAATGTCTTATTAAGATGAATTTACAGAAGCATGTTGTCCAGAACACGAGGGAATACTATAGAACTAACATGGTCTGCCTTTACCACCCCACATCTGGAGTATGGTCTGCACTTCTGGGGCTACAATTTGGGAGGGATATTGGCAAACTGAAACAAGACCAGATGAGACTAATTAAGATGGTGAGAGGACTGGAAACCATGGCATGCAAGGATTGGTTGCAGGACTTAGGATGTTTAATTTGGCAAAAAGAAAACTGAACTTAATAGCTCATTTGAATCACCTATCATGTAGAAAATATGTTTTGTTTGGCCCCATTAAGCAGAAGTAGGAGCAATGGGTGGATTACAGAGAAAAGGTGATTTAGTGTCAATATTAGAGTGTTTGGCTTGTGACTTCATAATGTCAAGAGGAAACAAGAAGATTTCTTTCACATTGGATAGACTTTTCTTTGGTGAACTTATGGGAAGTTGTAGATAAGAGACATTCAAAACAAGAGGCATTCGAAAATCAAAGGATCATAGATCTAGCACTAGAAGGGACCTTAAAGGTCACTGAATCCAACCTCCTTCATTTAACAAATAAAGAAACCAAGGTTCAAGAAGGTTAACTGATTTTTCCAAAGTTACAGAGGAAATAAATGTCAAAGGTGAGATTTGAATGAAAGTCCTTTGATTCTAGAGCACAAAATCACTTATACAATATCATGCTACCACACGGATGTATTAACCTACAATCTGCATTATTAGAGGGAATTTCCAAATAAGTGAAATCACAGATTCATTTGAGTATTTATTAGTATTTATGTCAGGATTCTCAAAAGTGAAGTATAGGTACAAAAAGTAGTAGCCTTCTGTTGTCAGCAAAGATTCAACTTGGTAAACTTGATGGTTCAGTTGAATTCTTAACTTCTGCTACACTATATGATGATAACGAGGGACAATGAATGAAGTACATTAGTCTTAAAATATTAGGAGAATCAGACAGTGACTTCTCAATATGCCTTTTATGGGAGGTTTACAAAAGTTGATGACTTAGAATTGCCCAAGAATAAAGGGAGAAGAGAAGGAAAGGGAAAAAGTATTTATCAAATGCCCATCATGTGCCAGGCACTATGCTAATCACTTTACAAATATTATCACCTTTGATTCTAACAACTTCGGAAAATAGATGCTACTATTATTCTCATTTTACATTTGGGGAAACACAGGCAGTTAATAAGTATCTGAATCAAGATATTAACTGGGAGTCTTCCTGTCTCCAAGCCATGGACTTTATACATTTTACCACTTAGGTGCAAGGAGGAATTGTGATCCCTGATAGACATAATAATTATCTATATTGGCGAAATCACAGATCCATAGATCTATGTTGTCTTTTCTCCTCACATAGGCTGTAAATTTCTCAAGGGGCTATGCTATGGAAACAGCATAAGTGTGGTTCAGCAGATGAGATTTTCATCATGTACTAAGCCAGTAGTCTCCATCATGGATCCCAGATTCCCTCAGAGACTGAAGCTTGAATTCAAGGGGTATGTAATCAATCAGAAACTGGGAAGATGAGTTCCATCTCGTTCTTCCTATAATGTCATGGGGCTTTTCTTCAACACTGCCTTACTTGCACTTATTCCCTAACTATTCCATACTCAGCTCTCTCCAACCATTGCATAAAATTTCCCAACTTCCCTCTCTCTTAGCCGCTCCATTATAATCTGACACCTGGGTACCCATAAGAGCATCTGTGGAGAGGCTATTGGGAAAATACCCTTCTCAAATTCCCTTGACTCCTAAGATCCCTCATGGCAATGTGTGGACATTTTTTGGAAGTTACTTTTCATGTTTGGGAGCTGTGTCTCCAAAAGACTTAAGAACTCTAATCAGCACAATGACCCAACACTATTCCCAAGGGCTCATGGTGAAACATACTCCCTACCTCCTGAGGGAGTGGTGATGGTACTGAAACACAGGAGCTTGGGAGTCTCTTTTGCTCTTCTTATAGCCCCTGCCAAGTTCCCTTCTGGGTGTGGTGTCATTGATGGGTGAGTAAATGCCTTGCTTAGCTTGGCTGGCTCCTTACTGGGGTTGGCTGTTGCCACTGACTTAAGGACTCTGATTTTCTTTGGGACCTCATGATACAGATTAAAGCATTTTTTTAAATAACAAAAAACCCTTGTTTTACTTGGCTATGAATATTTTTATAAAGATATTCTCTCCATCCCTACTTTAAGGGCAAGAGGATAAAAGGAGCTGGGAGGGAGGAAAAAATCTATTTCTGTTAATTAAAAAAATTACATTTTATAAGAAAGCATAGCTTCTCTCCTTTTCATTTTGAATGAGACAGAGTACTTAGTCCTGAAAGTGCAGACAGGGATGGATTGTGATCTTCATCTAGGCCTTATTACATTATTTTTCATGCAAAATCCACCTTTCTTTCACACTTCCCTATTACTAAGACATGATCATCTTTTCGATCATCACCTTGCGTCATCTTTAACTTCTTATTCTCTATGTTGCTCATACAGAAGTTGTTAAATCTTGCCATTTCTACCTTTTCACAACAGTTTTTACGTCTGTTCTTTTTTCTCTACTCATATAGCCACCCTAATTCAGGCCTTTATAACTTCTTCTAGGCTATGGTAATAGTCTCTTAATTGGTCTCTGAATTCATCCTCCAGACACTGCCATGTAATACTCCTAATGTGATGGTTTGCCATGTCAGTCCCCTAGATAGTAAACTTCACTAGCTTTTATTGATTCTAAGATCAAGTGTTATTTCCTCTTTACCATATCCTTTTTCATTTCTATTTTGATCATCTTAGTGACTACTCATAATGTTAAGACATTCTACTATAATGTACCTAATTGTTGGTTCAATAAATAAAAAAAAAAATAAAGCTATGGACATGTAACAACTTCCCAGTCCCCATTTGATCTGCTAGAGTGGGTCCCAGAAGGTAATTGATTGCTTTATTTCTTATAGTACTAGGGCTTAGTAATACTGAATGACTAGGGATGGTTTTCATATTCTATTACTTTGAAATGCCCGTTTATTGTATCCCCCTTTATAAGTTAGCATCTCTTAGATATCAAGGAGCCAATTATAGTTATCCCTTCCACATTGTGACTTTCCTCATTGCAGTTTTGATAAATCATGGGTTGGCATAAGAAATTAAATGGGAATTTTGGGGGAGTTTAGAGGAAACTAGAGATGACATATGAAGGCCAGCATATGACATAGGAAAAGTTTAGAAATTCAGAAATGCATAATATATATATACATATATATACATATATAGCCTAGTATAATATTAACACATTTTATCATTTAATACCATAATCATTCAGTCTTCTCTGCTACAAAGAGAGGACCAAAAATCTTATTTGGATTTTCCAAATCATGGAAGCATCATAGCCCTCACCCCCACAAGGTAGGGGTTACCTTTAAGCAAGGACTGAAATACCTACCCAAATGGGATTAGTATTGTACTCTTGCTTCTTTATAACTATCTGGTCCTTGAAGAAAATAAATTCAAAGTTAAAAAATAAATTCTATCTTTCATCACCAAAGTAGACATATTCTCCCTTCTGCACAGACTGCAAGGTCTTTAAAAAGAATGGGCTCAACTTAAAAGTACAAAGGTACTAAAACATATGAGCCTAGGAGTCCTTTTTCATTTTCTCAGAGCTTCTGCCAAATTCATTTCTGGGTGTGATATCACTGATAGGTGAGTTAACGCATTACTTAGCTGCACTGACTCCTTGCTGGGTTGGCTGCTGCCACTAACTTCAAAACACTGGTTGTTTTTGGGACCTTAAATAGTTTTGATCTCTTGGTCTCATCAATCAATATATATATATATGTATATATATATATATTTCATTTATGATCAGGCAAGAATGAAATACACAAAGTCAAGAGATTCCATGTATTCATGATCTATGGTAGTCAGATGGGAGAGCTGCTGTAATACTCTGAGAATTCTTCTTTCTTGAAAACTGAAGGAAAAAAGAAGAAGGAGAAAGAGAGAGAGAGAGAGAGAAACTGATTCATAGAACCTTTCATGTATACACGCAGTTCTGATTTGACAGCTAATTAAACAGCTTTTTGTTCCCATCCAATAAGTGTTCATGAAATAGTCAGAGGACATATGTGTGCGTGTGTGTGTGTGTGTGTGTGTGTGTGTGTTTACAGGTTCATCAAGCCTTCATGTGGACTGGTTGCAACCAAGGTATATAGCACATTCCCTAAGGACTGGATTCTCATTGGTCAGTTCCTTTAGGCAGAGTAGGGGATGAGGGATGGGGTGATTTTTCAAAACTTATTTATGATTTGGAGCGAACAATCAAAAAAATTTGGAGTCCACTGAATTAAACTGGGTGGCCTTGAGCAAGTCCCTTAGGTTTTTCAAGTCTTATTTTTCTTATCTATAAAATGGAGTTAGCAGTACTTGCTCTGTTTATTTCTGAGGTTGTTGGAAGGACTAAGTAGTATCATATATGGAAAAAAAAACCCTTTGTCAGGAAATATACATCACATTTTGTTCTCTTACTTCTCTTTTAAGAGAAGGATAGCATATTTCATTATCTGATCTTCAGGACCATAAATAGTCATTATAATGAATCCAAGTCTGGATTGACCTTTATATTTATTTTCACTAAAGTGTTAGTTATATATTTTGTTTTTCTAAATTTGCTTAATTGGTATTGAATAAGTTTACCCCTTTTTCTGAATTCAACAAATTAGTCACTTCTTACAACAAAAAATATTTCATTACATTCAGTTTGTTATGAGCTTATTCTGTCAGGCAGCAGGCTAAATGCTGGAGGTAGAAATACAAAAGTGAGATAATCCCTGGACTCAAGGTGTTTATATTTTTATATAACAATTTGTTCAGCTATTTTGTAATTGGTAGGTTCTTATTTTCTTTCTAAGTTTTTTTGGGCCTATTATAGTGACTTACATATAGTATAATAGGAATTTTAAAAAAATGGATGATTGATTCATAATAAAAATACTGGAATTGTCTCCCTTTAAATTTTTTACTCCATAAAGCATAAAGTTATAGCTCTCACCCTAGTGATAGTTGCTGCCAGAAAATATGGTGCCTTTCAAATTTGGGCTGCTTTTAAAGGAAGTTGTACAGTTGAACATTGGTCTTTCAGTAAATCAGGAAGTACTAGATGTGAAAGGAATGAGAACTCCTTTACTGTTGACAGATGTGGCCTTGTCAATATAATAGATAAATAGTGCCTGAAAGCCCAGACCTTAGAATTTAGTGGGAAGTGCCAAGTAGGGCAGAGGACCATATAGCTAGCTTAGGGATATAATGTATATCACTGCTCAAGGAAAAAAATAGAAAGGAAACCCCAGGTATGACTGATGATAAGAGACATGCCCTTATCTTTTAGTTCTTTGCTCCAATAAAAAGTATTTCTATAATGTTTTTTGTATATATGGGATCTTTTTCTATATCTTTCACCTCTTTGGAATTATATCTAGTAATGATATTTCTGAAAGGGCAAATACAGTGAAGTGAATTTAGGAGATCAGCTTCAGATTGTTTTTCAGAATAGTGCAGCAATTGACTAATCGGGTATGAGTGTGTTATGGTTGTCTTCCTATATCCTCTCCGATAATTGTCTTTTTTTTTTCCTTTTTTAATTTTTGGGTCAACTTTGCCAATGCGAGGAGTACAGAACAGCATGGAAACTTAGAATGATTTTAATATGCATTTATTATCAGTTATTTGAAGCAGTTTTCCAGGGTTGTCAATCTCATTTTTTTTTATTTGAAAACTACCTGTTCATACCCTTTGATTATTATGTCTATTGGAGAATTACCCTTGTCTTTGTTTATTTGCATCCATTTCCTATACATCTCAGAAAGCAGAATTTTGTCAGAGAACTTTGCTACTAAGATGTGTTCCATTAAATGCTTCCTTTCCAATTAAAAATATGTTCATTTTATATGTGTAAAATATTTCCAAATGTTCAATTCCAAAATCAAAATATTTTCAATTTTATAGAATTGAAATTGTCCATCTTGTCCATATTAGCCCAGCTGTTAGTAATTCTCAATTTTCTAATATTGAATTTGTATATGTTTTATTTTTTTTTTATTTTTTTGCTGAGGCAATTGGGGCTAAACGACTTGCTCAGGGTCACACAACTAGGAAGTGTTAAGTGTCTGAGATCAGATTTGAACTCAGGTCCTCCTGACTTCGGGACTGGTACTCTATCCACCACGACACCTAGCTGTCCCCAATTTGTATATATTTTACACATATGCAGGAACTGTTTTAGTTTTTTTTTTTTTTTTTTTGCATTCTCAGGGCATAGCATTGTGGCTAGTACTTAGTAGATATACCGGCATCTAATTGTCTTTTATCATTACTCTAGCTCTTATTTAGTTTTAATTTTTTCTCCTGGTGATAACTATGAGACATCTCCCCTCTTCTCTATTTTTATTAATCATATGACTCTTTATATTTAGGTCATATATCCTTTTGGGACTCATTGTGGTATATGGTGTAAGCTGTTCGTCTCTAACTCTAATTTCAATTTTTCCAGAAGATTTTGCCAATTCGGGACTTACTTTGGTGTTCTTGGATTGATTCAACAATTTCTACTGTATTTGATGCTCATAATTTTTCCAGCCTGACCCCATACTACTTTTCTGTACATAGGATCCTCTCTAGCAAAATTACACTACTTGCCTTCTCTCAAATATAACTAGTATTTCCCTTCATAGTGTTTTGCTCATGTGATGATTCCTCTGTGTAAACTGTTCAATGTGCTCTCAATTATTTTTTCTTTGAAATTCTCCTCTTTCTTTAAGGGCTAGTTCAAATGCCACTATCTTGAATGAAAGCTTTTCAGATATCCCCAAGCAGAAATTATCTTCTCTTCTTCCAATGATTTATTACAAATATATTCTACTCTACCCTATTGTTGTCAAATTCAAACAGAAATGTTTCCCCAAAGGTACCAATCGACTTAGAAAACCACAAATGAACATTATCTGTGTTGCATTATATTTTTACTAATTTTGTTAAATATTCCCCAATTACATTTTAATCTGTTTTTTTGTGTTGTGTGCTGCATTGTCTGAGGGCTGTAGGCTTGACAACTCTGTTCTGAAGTATAATGTTCTATATTTGGGCACATCTCCTCTTTCCCTTGGGGCATCTAAGTGGTATAGTGGATAGATTGTCAGGAGTTAGGAAGATTTGCCTTTGAATTTAGGTAGAGTTCAAATCACCCTGGATGAGTCACTTAACACTGTTTGCCTTGGTTTCCTTATCTGTAAAATGAACTGGAAAAGGAAATGGCAAGAAAACCTGAAGATTTAGGCACAGCTGAAAACCAGTGAACAATAATGACCCCTCTGCTCAACGATAAACTCCATGAGGGCAGGAAATCTGCTTTAAATTATCCCTCCCCATTTAAATATTTAGTATAGAATAAGTTATTGTTGAATGAAAGAGAAAAGAAAGGGAAGGAGAGGAGGAAAGATGAAGAAGAGAATAAAGAGACTTGGGGAAGAAGAGAATAATGGAAGGGAGGGAATAGGAGGGTAAAGAAAGGGAAGACTAGGGGGCTCCAAAAGATTTATTTTAGGGAATTAGGGAAATCAGGATGAGAGTTGTTTCCTTCTCTATCCCTGACCAAAGACCACTTTATTGGGGACACAGATTTTCATTTTATCTGGGGAGCAGAAAATTGCAGGGCAGCAAGTTTAAGGAAAAAGACTAAACATTGTTGCTTAACTGCTCTGACTGGATGAATGACAACTTGAAATCCTGGGCCCTGCTCCCTGTCTCAGCCTTTCTCTCCACAGCTACTCCTTTGACTAGGTCTACAACTGGGCCTCCTTAGTTTTTGGCTTGGTTTGGCAATGTTGCTTCCCTAGGTTACAGTCTCCAAGAAGTCTCTGAACCACCCCAGCCCTTGAGGCACCTGAAAGGGAAGCATCAGGTGGCTTTCTGCTCCTTAGTCTGGTTCAGAGCAGTTCTTGGGGAAGAGGGAAGCTCTATTGCTTTGGGAAGGCAAGCCCTGGAATGAGTTGGCTGGTCTCATTCCAATCCTGAGGGACAGGTACCCACCTCAGGAAACCACTGTCCTAACTGGCCCCTTTCTTGGCAATCTGTAGTAGGAAGCCAAGAATGGAAAGGAAGAATGCAAGGTCCTACCTCACCTTTAGGGAAAACACGTGTGTTTTAAGGGGTTGGGATGGTGATAATGGTGGAAGTGGAGTATAGGATCCTTGCAGGGTCCTAGACTATTGCAGACATTTCTGTGTCTGTGATGTCCTTCTCTGAGCAGCCAATGTCTCTGTAACCCTTCTTTCAATGCCCTTTCCTGCACACAGGAAGGATGGACATTCACAATTGGGGACAGACTGATGATGGAAAAGATTTTCTTTCTTCCCCCTGATGCAATTTTCTCCAGTGAAACTAGTCTTGTGTCCTCTCTCTTTCCCCCTTTTCCTACTCCTCCCTCTAGCTCTTGCCAAGAAGGAAAATCCTACATACACGAAGAATCATAGACCAGACGAAAACACTCACGCCAGTCACATGATGGGGCTCAAAGTTTTCCATCGTCCCAGAGTTGTCCCTTGGAAACACCTTCTCCTCTAGTGACCTGCAGTCTTGGCCTCTGAAACTGTCTCTTTCTCCCTCTTGGTCCTCAAAATGGTCTTTATGAGTGGCCTTTGAGTTTAGTTTTACCCAAAATGATTAATCCCACTTAAGTCTTTGTTTCTCCCCCTTCTCCTTAGTATAATACTCTGTCCTCTTCTCCAGCTTCCCCCCTCCCCAGCCAACCCTGCTAATGGAACAGGAACGTGAAAGGGGAAGAGAGGTTTTTGAAAATAAGTCTGTGCCCAAAGTGACAGAGGGGGAGGAGAGCTCTGAATATTGAATTAAGACTGGCTCCGGAATTATTGATATCTCCATAAGAAAGCAGTTAGCCAGCCCACTACTTTAGCACCCCATGAATATTTCATTGTTTGATTTAAGCTTTGATTTTTTTTTTAAGAAACCAGACAAAGCACCTTCTTGGGGGGAGGGTCTTCATCCCCCTCAAGTTCCTGGTACTTAACTGCTTCTCTTTCCTTGGGAATGATGTCATGACAGCTGGAAGATGGAACCACTGGACACATGAGGATGTCAAAATTTATGTCTAATTGAGGATGTCTCCTGCTAGAAGTAAGGCAAGAATTGGAGACAAATAGTGGAAGTTCAAAGTTGTTTGAGAAATATTGTTATTGGCTTTAGGGTCTTCCAGCTCTGGGAGGTAACTTGCATTTGAATTAAAGAAGGTTGGAAAAGAAGGTTTAATTATTACTTTTTAGACATCCAAGGGGTATTAAGATGTCATTTAGTTTGTTGTTTTTACTCTAGGTAGGACGGTACCATTTCTGAAAGAAATTTATGTGAATTTCCTTTTTTATTTTGTTACTAATTAATGTCAGGGGCTTTAATGAAGATTGTACCATTTTTCTTGGTCATTCATTTATTCAAAAAGTATACTGTGGGACAGGTGTTAGTGCTATGTGATGAGGATACAAAGACAGAAAGTGAAACAATCCCTCTTTTAAAGGAATTTATATATTATTGATGGAGAGGGCAACCCATATTCTTCTTCTTGCTATAGTTTGTGAAAACCCTCTTGCCCAGTCCTCAGTCTCAGGTGAAAATATCTACATTTCTAGTGAAGTGTGCTTATTGATTTGATAATAGTTAAGAAATAGAGACAGCTATTGGTGGAACATTTTAGGTATGCAATGTACAGAATCAAATGAGTACAGCAGCCGATTTTGTGATAGACCTAAAGATTCCAGCTACCACAGTGAGAACTCGACATTCTTCAAAATCCATGGTGAAAATTGGAAAGCAGTCTGATAGAAACAAGGCCTAGACCAATATGTCATAATGTATACCAACACAAGGTCCAAATGGGTATGTGAACCTGAAATAAAGGGTGATAACAAACAGATTTGAGGAGCAAAGAAGAAATTACCTGATAGCTCTATGAATAAGAGAAGAGTTCATGATCAAACAAGAGTAGAAAGGTACACAGAAAGTAAAATGGACAGTTTTGATTACATAAAATTAAAAAGTTTTTGCATAATCAAAAGCAGCATAGCTAAAATGAGAAGCAATACAAATAAATGGGGAAGAAAATCTTTGCAACCAGTTTCTTGATAAAAACCTCATTTCAAATAAAAATAGGGAATTGATGCAAATGTGTAAGAATAAGAGCCATTCCCCAATTAATAAATGGTCAAAGGATATAAACAGGCACTTTTCCAAGCAAGGAATCCAAGCTCTCAATAGCAAAAAAAATTAAATAATCAAAATTATAATAACTTTTATATAGCACTTTAAGGTTTGCAAAGTTTTTTTAATAAATGTTACATTTTATAATGAGATATCAAGTGAGATGATATTTGTATAGCATTTAGTCCAGAGTTTGGTACATAATAAATATTAGTTTTCTAATTTCCATCCTTTTATCTTCCCAAAAACACTGGAAGGAAAAACTAAGCAAATCAGGGTCACATGGTAACTATGCTACAACAGACTATGATTTGAAAGGACTTATGATCAAATATGCCCCCCCTCCCATTTTCAGATAGAGGTGAACTCAGAGACTTATTTTCTTTAGACCAGTTGATGTGAAAGTTTGTTTTGCTCAACTATACATATCTTTTGTTTTTTTTTCCTATCTCAGAGAGGGAGAAGTGAGAGGAAGATTGATTTTGGAGATTAAAAAATTAATTGAAAAAAATAAAAGATATACTATAAGTTGAAAGGAAGACTGAATTGATAGAGGGACTTTCCTCACTTGGTAATTGCTTTTGCCAATGAAGTCATAAATGTATTCCGCATTCATATCTATTCAGAAATATAACATATCCACATATAAGTATACATAAACATGCATGTACATATTTATTTTATAGAATATATTTATTGCATAAAATAATGTCTATACATGTCTGTACAGGCACATATAAGGCATTATATGTATATAAGGACATGCATGCATACAAAGTGTTTGTGTGTATATGTGTGTGCAAAATCTAATTCAACATGCATTTATTAAGCTTTTCCTGTCTATTGAGCACTGTGCTAGGCATTAGTGAAAAATGAAAATAATTCCTGCCTTCTGGAGCAAAGCTTCTTTACTGGAAGTAATACAACGTACAAATACAAGGAAACATGAGAGGGAAGAGTTCCTAAACAATTGGAATGAGAAGAGAAGGCAGCACATGAGATGAACTGTAAGGAAGGTAAGAATTCTTTAAAGAGTGAAGATGAGGAGAGATTGATTTGGGACAGCCTGTGCAGAAACACGGGGTGGAGAATGAAATGTCAAATTTAGAAAAGTCCTAGAAATTCAGTTTGGTTTTAATATAGAGACCACGAAAGGGAATAATGTAAGGTAAGTCTGGAAAAGGTAATTGGAAACAGATTGCAGAGGGCCTTCAATGCCAAGTTGAGAAGTTTGTATTTCATCCTAAAGGCTGTAGGGAGTCACTGATGATATTTTGAGCAGAAGTATGGTGTGCTCATATCTAAACTTTAGCAAGATTATTTTGGCATTTATATGGCAGAAAGATGGGAGAGGGGAGAGAATGGAGTTATAGGAGACTATTAACAATAATCTAGGACATAGATGGCAAGAAACAGATCAAGGAAGGGTGCTGTGTAAGTGGAGAAAAAGGGGCAGATGTTGTGTATATAGAATTGACAAAATTTAGCAAATGATTGACTGTGGATAGTAGATTGCATTAAGAATTTAGATTTTAAAAAAAATCACATACACAATCCATTCCATTTTTCTATGTCTCATATGGGACAGTAAGAGAAAAAAACCTATCCATATGGAAGTCTAGAAGCAAGCTGAAGTTAGTGTTTGACTGATGGGAGAAAACTGACATACTGTATCAAAAGTATCAGAATACCCCAAACAACCGTACAGAGACTAGAAAGAGGCCTGAGAGGCTGGAGGCCTGGTATAATCATCATCATCATCATCATCATCATCATCATCATTTCATCATCCATCATAGTTACCATTTATATAGTGCTTTAAGGTTTTTACTTGCTTTAATTGGATCATCTTATTCAATCCTCCCTAAAACCCAGGGAGGCAATTGTTATTATTATTACTTATTTTATAGATGAGGAAATTGAGATGTAGAGAGTTTAAGTGATTTTTCCTGGGTCACAAACCTAGTCAGTGTCTGGAACAGGATTTGCATTCAGGTCTTTTTGATTCTGGAAAACTAGGGGATACAGTGGATAAAATGATGGAGTCCCCAGAGTCAAGGAAGATTGGAGTTCAAATCTGGTCCCATACACTAGCTGTGTGACCCTTGGCAAGTCACTTAACCTTGTTTACCTCAGTTTAACTGTAAACTGATCTGGAGAAGGAAATGGCAAAAGTCTCTTTGCCAGGAAAACCCCCAATGTGATCACAAAGAGTCAGATACTACTGAAAATGAGTGAACAACTCCCCAGTTCCAACTCCTGCACTCTGTCCACTGTGCCATTGTCTTCTTAATGACACAATAGAAATTCTTTTGATCTCCGTTTCCTCACCTATAAGGTCAGAGGTAGGTGTACGTGATGACATCTGCAGCCCCTTCCATGTCTCAATTGATGATCCTAAAAAATCACTTAATCTCGTTTGGTTTCAATTTCATAAATTGTAAAGGGAGGTGTCTAGATAGAGTGATCTCTAAAGCCCCTTCTGTTTCTAGATTTCCATGCTTCTGATGAATGGAAATACATCCAAAGGCAGTCAGTCAGTCGTCTGCAGGACTGTGAGTAAAATATTCTTGGCAAATCATGCCTTGCACTTAGTGGCTTTCACCCAAGGATCTTAAAACATTTTCTAGACGTCAACATATTGATCTACTCAATGCTCTTGTGAGGTAGGTGGCTTGTTATAGCTGGCAGGTTAATATGGTCCCTGCTTGACCATAACACCACCAAAAATAATAATGTTGTACTTTATATTTTAACAAGTGTTTTCTTCAAAACATTTCTGTGAGGTAGGTAGTATGAGCATTATTATTAACCTCTTCTTCTCTTTCTCTTCTCCTCTTTCACTTCTATCCCCAACCCCATTGATAGATGAGGAAACTGAGTCTTGGAAAAGATAAAATGATACATCCAAGATCATCCAATGAATTCAAGTATTGCAAACAGGATTTGGTTTTCTGGCTTTAGGTCTAGTACTTTCCCTCGTGAAGCTTGAAGAGGCTCATGATTCACTTAAGAAGATTCTAGCATAGGTTTGGGGTGGGATCTTGGACTATAAGAAGATAGGAGGCCATTAGACTTGTTATTGTTATGGTCTCATAGGAGGCTTATTCTCCATCTTTTTTATCAAGTGATTTTGTGTCAGAGACAAAAAATGGTGTTAAATAACTGGTTGTGCCCAAATACTCTTAATGAGGACACACAGGGAGCAATATGAGTTTATATTTTTGCTTCTTTTTTCCATTTGTGAAGACTCTCTTTCTCATTTTTTTGACCCTTTTCTCACCCTCTTGTCTCTCTTTCCCCTCCCTGCCAAAGAAAAAAACAAAAAGGATTATAAGTGTTTGTGCATCTCTGGTAGCCTCCTTCTGTATACTTTGCTGTCCAAGGTCCCCAGTGCTCAAGAGTTCTGTCTTTTCCAACTACTTTCCCAACTCTTCCCTCCCCAAAAGGGAAAACTAATTCCCTCCCTAGATAGGTTCAGATATACTCATTCACTCTGCTGCAATAAAGGTTAATGGATTACATTGCCCAGGAATATTTGCATTTTAATCTAAGATTAGAATCTTTATGTCAAAAGAATGAATCTTTCCAGGAATTTCAGAACTCCTCTCCCCTAGGTACCTAGACTGTTTAAGAATGGGGGAATGAGTGAGATGGGAGCATGAAAAAAAAAAAAAAAAAGATTAGATTGGCAAAGACCTGAGATGTTTGAATTGTGATTTTGCCTGGAATGATTACTCATCCCTGGGGAACTCAACCCCCCCTTCCTTTTCATGGGTGGGACTGCCCTGGAAATTTGCTCCTAAGGCAGGGTTTTCCCTTTCAAACACAGCAAGCAAGCCTTCCAGAGGAAAGAAAATGATTCCACAACTTGTTTGCCACACTGGAGTAAGATTCCTAGGAAATGAATTTAAGAGTATAGGAGTATATTTGATTTCCATTTATTTTCCAAAGCTTGTAAAAGTCCAACATAGGTATTCTTTTTTGTTCTTGTCATTTAATAACTTCAAAACCGTGGTGTATTTGATCTAGGCAAGTTATTTCTTTCCAGAAAGGGGCTGTACCCTCCCTTGATTCTTACTCTGTATTTGCAAATATTAAATTAAATACAGCATATAGCTCAGGATTTCTGTTGTTAACAGGCATTCATCAAATGTTAAAAGTTTAGACATAAAAAAATGAACATTTAGGGGGAAAACTAGTAATTACAAATTTCCAGGTACCTTTTTTAATTAGTCGTGATGGACTGAGGGATGATGTTAAGAATGAGTAAATAACCCATAGGTACATCTAGGTCTCCCTTGAAAAAGAGCATAGGGAAGAGGAAGAATATATCATT
The DNA here is from genome assembly GCA_023553655.1 of Myrmecobius fasciatus. Lineage (NCBI taxonomy): Eukaryota > Metazoa > Chordata > Mammalia > Dasyuromorphia > Myrmecobiidae > Myrmecobius > Myrmecobius fasciatus. The sequence goes on from JAJPUD010011521.1 coordinate 33,937, forward strand.
ATCTCTCTTCCCCATCTGGGCTAGATCCCCAGTGCAGATTTTTGCCTAGTTAATAGTTTTTACTCAGATCATGGTCCACTGAACTCCTCCAGAGATTATTGCAGCCATTAGCCACTCAATATAACTCTGCTCTAGTATTTTTTCCCTGTTACTTATGCTGGTCTCCTGCTTTCCATGTATGCTTGCTTGTGATAGGTTCATGCTTGCTCTTCTTTTTTCCAAGGTCAGAGTCTGATAGTCTGGGTAGTATATACTCAGATCAAATCTAAAGTGTGAATGCTTGGGGAATGCTGGAGAAAAGCTGGACCCTAATAGTAAATTCACTGCTTTCCCCAACCCATGTCCATTCCTACAGCTAAGCTTCTGGGTATGGTACTCCCAAAATTGGGCTACACATGTTTCTGGGATCAAGTAGTAAACGTGAAAGTTTTATTGTCTATACAGTTTAGCACTTCAGTGAATGCCTAAAATTGTCTCTCATTCTCTAATTTCAGATATCTTCTAGGGAAAGGAAGGGGAAAAAAGTACTATCTCCATCATTCATTTCAGAGATTGAGGAGGATTTGTTTGGGGAGAGACATCAATGTACTAAGATGTCAGCATCATTTTCAGCAGTCAATTTATTTCATCATTTCCTCTCTAGTCCACCACCTGAAGCTACCTTCTATTGTCTTGTTTAACCTACTTAGAAATTAACTTCAAGGTTTTGTCCCTCTTCACTGACAGGTATCTCCCTACCCTTTCCCACACAGATTCCTAATCCAGAATCAAAGTCAACAGAGGCAAAGATCTTTTCTGGAAGTCTAAAGTTACAAGACACTGTTTTTCTGATTCTATTTCCATGTAGACTTCAGGGCAGAGGCAGACATTGTTTATGTACTGCTTACCATATGAAAAAAAGGAATCTTCCAAATGACTGCTGAGTTGGGACAAAGAATATATGGCATTTTCTTTTTCCTCCTGGCTTCATTTAAGTGAAGAGGGAAGGAGCACTGCAAGCCCCATGTGGGAAAGGGAATTTTATCTCTCTACCCAGGCTGCCCCCATTTTGTAGCCCATGAGTGCCAGGCTCTCCTATTACTTCTATTTCTGTTCTGTCTATTCTTACTTTAAGCCATTCAAGGTCTGGAAAGGAGAGTGCAGGCCAGAATTCTCTATCTGCCAACACAGTCCCAAGAAGTGACTAGGACCCAGCCCACCAAAAGATTGATTCCATAGTCAAGATGCTGGATCCTACAAGAAATGATGACTCATTAATTGGCTAAGCCATAGTCAGAATTGAATGTGGTAGGACAAATGCTTTGTAGTAACCGTTTTAAGTTTGAGCCCACTCTCCCAAGGAACCAAGGTGGTATAGGGAAGAGTGGACCCTCAGATATTAGGTTGGGGGGAGGAAAGGAGGAAATGATTGTTATTCTTGCTAAATCTCAATAAATATTTCTTTGTAAAAGCTAACAATACTAAATGACTAAAGATCCTGCTGATTGATAATGAGAACATTTCCTTAAGGAGGGAGAGAGAAGATGAACAAATACAACCATTAAGTCTGGAGCAGAAAAATTTACTTGAAGATACAAAATTATTCAGATTGATATATTTTGTATATATTTTAAAAGATACCACTCCACCAAAAAAGGGGAGGGGCCATATTTTATCAAAAGATGGAGAAAAAGGCAACAACAGGTCATTCCAACTAGGAGTTATCCTCCCTTACTCTTTCTCTCCTTCCTTCTCTCCCTCCCTCTTTTCTTCCTTCCTTCCTTTCTTGTTTCCTTCCTTCCTTGCTTTCTTCCTTCCCTTCTTCCCTTTCTCTTTCTCCCTTCCTTTCTTCCTTCCCACTCCCTTCTTTCCCATATTGCTCCTTGGTAAAAAAAGAAAAAACAAACAAACAAACAAAAAACAAGCTAGTTATTAACACCATATGACTGAACAAATCTCCAGAGAGAAAGGAGGTATAAAGGGTGATTGTAGAGAAGATCCCATATTAAATGATCCCCTACAACCTCATCCTTCCCTGTAGTTTTCATCCCATCATATATAACCATCTTCTGGCTCCTCCCTCAATGAAGAAGGAGTAAGAGATAAAGTTTGTGTTATCCAACTCTAGTGTTCACTACTACTCACTGGTGTTCAAGATCTATTATTCTAGTAATAAAATTTGTAAATGATCTCTCCCATCTCCAGCAAATTATTAAGTCTTTGATGTAAAGCACTTTTTTTTTTACTTTTGTATAACTAGACTCATAGACTCATCTGTCTATAGCTAGAGGGAATCTCAGAGGCTCTTTTGTTTAAACTTTTTATTTCATAAATAAAGAAACTGAAAGTTGGGGGTTAAGTGACTTGCCCAAAGTTAAATAGGTAGAAATCATTAGAAGTAGGATTTGAACCTAAGTCCTCTGGGTCTGGCGTCATTGTTTTTCCATCAAATCCAGTGTCTTGTGTCTTGTGATTGTTTAATAGATATTTAGTTTGAACTGGTGAAAAGACTGAGGATTTTGACATTAAATTCAAGTAAAATAGGAATCTACTGTAACTTATACAAATTCACTGGATTTTAACTCAACTTGTCCAGGGTAAAGTTCTAGGCAGCTGTTTATGTGGCATAGAGACATCAAGGTGGCATAGTGAATAGGAAGCTAGACTTGTGGTTTAGAAAGTTCTCATAAATATGTGACCCTGGGCAAAGTCACTTAATATCTTTATGCCTCAGTTTCCTCATCTCTAAAATGAGAAGATTGGACTCAGTAGTTTTTAATATATCTTCCAGTTTTTAATCTAATAGCCCTATGAGGGTGATTTTAGACACATTAACTGAGCCCTGTGACATTGACCTAAAGTGCAGAAGGAATTGGCAAATGTAGTCTCAGGGACATTCGTAATACTGGAATGCATCATTGAGAAAAACAGGGGCTGCCTTCCGTGTGGATGAGAATCACATGCCATGAATCTTGAAGATTTGATAAGCCTAATGAGGTCCCTTCTCTCCTCCCACCCCAGGGAAGGCTACTTTGGATGTGCAGATGTTCAGTACAGAGGAAAGAACTATATCCTAGGTGTGGAGTTCCACAAATGTAATTCATTTCAGCAAACATTTATCAAATGCCTACAACTTGTAAGAGGCTCTATGTCAGAGGAAGTCTGGAGATTGACATTGGAATAAGAATTATCTGAATTTAAACCCTGCCTCTGGCAATTTGGCTGGACATAGCATCAGTGGCACATTTCTTCAGCTCTCAGTATCCTAGGAAACTTTCCAAGTTGCCTATAAGTTACAGGAGTGTGCTGGAAGAATGGGATTCAAACCTGGAACTTCCACAGCAAAGAAATCACAAGTTCAAACATGTCTCAGTTTCCTCATCTGTAAAATGAGCTGGGGAAGAAATTGGCAAATTAGTCCCACATCTTTGCCAAGAAAACCTTAAATGGGATCATGAAAGGTTGGGCATGAATGAAATGATTCAACAACACCACAATGGAATTAGAGGGATACAATATAGCCATACAATATACACATGTAAAATACAAATACTCACATATAACTATAAAGCCTTGCTTGTTAAAGAATGAACAAACTCCCAAAATAAATCCACAAATATATGTGTGTGTGTAATAGTGGGCAGAGAGATTAATTTTAAAAAAATGTGTTACTTGAAAAATAAAAACAATAAACTATTTTTAAAAGCAATTTAATAGGCACTCATGATTCATAGACAAATAAGGACAATACAATGTAGAATATCACTGGGTACAAGGAGAGATCAGGACAAAATGTCCTAGGAAAATTTGGGGAATGAGAAATGATGCCTTTGAACTAAAAGCATCAGAAAGCTTCTTGGAAGATGTGGAACTTGTTATAGATCTGAATGGAAGAAGAGAATTTCGGTAACTATAGATAAGGAGGAAGTGCATTCCTGGTATGAGGGTCAGAATTCACTAATTTACAGGGGTGGAAAAACATAGGCTAAAATCAGGGCATGACTAGTTCTGTATGCCAAGAGGAATTTATATTGGAATAAGTAATAATAATATTATTATGATAAATATATTATATAATAATATCAAATATATAATTAAACACATAAAGGAATACTAACTATAGCTAATAAAATATTAATTAAATATAACTATAATAAAATATAATTACCAAGTATAAGTAATAATTACAATTAAGTAAAGCATGATTAATAAGTAGAGGTAATTTAATTATGATAAACAAAATATATAATTAAAATTAAATGTGATATATAAATAATATAAGTAAATAAGAAATAATACTGGAAAAGGAAATTGGATTTGTATTGTTCAGGGTCTTAAATCCCAAGCTAAGGAATTTAGAATTTTATTTATATTCAGTAGACAGTTCCTAAAGGTATTTGAAGAGAGGAATAATAACATGATCTGACCTAGTCATGAGAAGGATTATTTGGCAGCTGTGCGGCCAATGGATTAGAGGGGAGATTTCAGTTTTGGATATGCTTTAGTTGAAGTGTCTGTGGTATGGGAAGGGAGCTCAGGGAAGAGATTGGAACCAGATATAGTATATGGACTTGGGAATCATCTGTATTGAATAAATAACTGAAGCCACAGGAGTGGAAGAGATTACTGAGGGAATATAGAAAGAAGCAAAGAGGGTCAAAGACTGGCTCCTAGATGATGCCTTTGATATTTTGGGGTTGATTGGAAGACAATGAACCAGAGAAAAAGATGAAGGTAGATTGGTCAGGCAGGAAAGAAAAGATCAAGAGGGAGTAATGGAACTTGGAAGTTATAGGGGGATGAAGTATGTAGAAAGAGCTGAGAATTAGTGATCCCAGACACTCCAGAAAGAGAAAAGAAACTGAAAATTAATGAAGTCCCTGGGTTTGACATTTAAGGGAACCTTTGATGATTTTGGAGAGAGAAATTTAAGTAAATTGGAAGAGATGGAATGAAGGAATTTGAATAAATGGGGAAGGGTGGAAGGAGAGGGTGGGGAATCGATTATCCTTGATAGCTTAGCAGAGAAGGAGAAGAAAAATATGGGAAGAGAGGCTGTGAAGGTGGCAGAGAAGACCGGAACATGTTTGTAAATGGTTAGAAATGAGGGGATAGAAAGAGAAAAAGATAGAAGTCAGATTTCACTTGAACATAAGTAATAATTTTCTAACGATTAGAATTCAATGTCAGGTTTTTCTGATTCTAGGCCTAATGCCTGCATGATCTACTCTACTGTACCAACATAAGCTTATAATAAGTTAATAATTATTTGTAAAAATATTGTCTGAAGTACAGGTCTGATGATATGGTTCTAGTCAAAAATCTTCAGTGATTCCCTCTTGTCTCTAAAAGAAAAGTAAACCAATTCCTATGTTTAACTTTTAAAACTTTTTTACAAAATAACTCTAGCAAACCTTTCTATGGGTAGTTAGATGATTCAGTGGTTAGAGTATCATGTCTGAAGTCAGGATGACTTGAGTTAAAATTCAGCCTCAGACATTTATTAGCTGTGTGGCCCTGGGCAAGTCACCTAACTCTATTTGAATCAGTTTCCTCATCTGTAAAATGAGCTTGAGAAGGAAATGACAAACCACTCCAGTGTCTCTGCCAAAAAAAACAAAAAACCCAAAACCAAAAACCAATGGAATCACAAAACATTAGATAAGACTGAAAATGACTGAACAACAAAAGAGGTAAATAATGTTTAGGAAAAACTAAAACTTCACCTTAATTGTTATTTCTTCACATTAAAAAAAAGAGAATTTTGAGTTCCCATGAAAGTATTCTGAATTAGATCAGACTTTTCCCCCTTTTCTTCTTTAAAGGCTGGAGCATTGATCCATTTTGCCAGCCAAGAACATTTTCTCATTCATTCTTCCCATATACAGCAAAACCAGATGTCCAACTCTTCATTATCTGGAGGCAGATTTCCACAATGAGGTTTATTCATGGAAAATCTTGCTTTTAAGTTCTTATTCACATTTATCATTTATTTTGCTTTTTATTTTCATTGTTGATAATTCATAATATATCTGTTTATTTTTATTCTAAATATTAGTTTACCAGTCTATCAGGAAAGCCTTTCAATTTCAAAATGCTTAATTTTCTTCTTTACAACTTCCCTCTGGAAAAACTCTGGGAAAGTCTGGGAAAAGGGAGGCAGATTTGTTTAGGCTAATTTTTTATATCAGACCAAGAGGTGATGCTACCCATTTCTTGCATGGAATGGGTTGCTGAGATAAGTAGATCAGAGAGAACAGGGAAGATGGAAAACTTTCAAACTCAGAATGAAGCAGGTCACTCTTTTGTTTAGTTTCTTGAGTTCGCAAGGAATCTGATACATTTGTACTCAAAGGCAAGCACAAAAATACATGCCAAAGTCATGCTTTTTAAACAATTCTTCATTGTGGAAAATTTGCTCATCAGCTCTCCTCTGATAAATGCATATGGGAAATAAACAAAAGAGATGTTGTATGTAAAACACTCTGTAAACCTAAAAGTGTCGTGTAAATGCTAGCTATTATTATGATTATAATTACCAGTTGAATGCTTTGGTTATCATTTCCTGGGAAATCCTAAATTATTTAAACAAAGATGTTGACAGAATCATTCATCTCAGAATTTTTAATGATGTCTAGATTTGTGCCTTCTCTCTGCCATATTGGTTCCTCTCCAAGACTCCTGAGAGCCCAAAGGTAAAGATCCTTTCCTTGTGCTGACCATTCATCTTTGTTACTTCTTCAATTTGCGGACTGGAAATTGTATTCTGAAGCTAACAGTGAAGTGATTCGAGGGTCTAATTAATATCATCACCATAATAATAATTAATTACATTTATATAATGCTTTGCTGATTCCATTCAATAAGTATTGATCAAATGCCTACTACTTGATGCAAAGACAAATGTGAAATTTGACCTTTCTCTTAAGAATGCTTTTGATTGGAAGAGACAATGGGCACACATGACTAAGTATATACATAAAGACCATCTATGCAAATCTGGATTCAAGCTTGGCCATTTGCCTGACTCTCCTCATTGGTGGAGAGAAAGATTACTCCATGCTCTGTCACTGTGAGGGGAAGAGTTGGTGAGTCTCTTTAGGCAGAGGCTTCTGGAAGGAGGGAAAGACTTTGGGAAGAAGGTAACATGTAGAGAAGCTGGAACCTCAAGCATGTTTCTGATTTCTAGGATGCCATACTAGAAACTTTAGGGAATTTCCCCTTGTATGAAATTGGGAACTTGTCTTTTTTTCTTCCACTTAATAGTGTTTTTAAAAAATCACATGTAAAGATAGTTTTATTTTCTTTTTTTCAAGTTAAATTTAAATTTATTAAAGCTTTTTATTTTTTCAAAACATATGTATGGATAATTCTTTGACATAACTTTTGCAAAACCTTGTGGTCCAATTCCCCTTCTCCTATTCCCCCATCCTCTCCCCTAGATAGCAAGTAGTCCAATATATGTTAAACATGGTAGAAATATATGTTAAGTCAAATATATGCATATATTTATACAATTATATTGCTGCACAAGAAAAATCAAATCATACCAGAAAAAAATGAGAAAAAATAAAATGCAAGCAAACAACATCAAAAAGAGTGAAAATGCTATTTTGTGAATCACACTCAGTTCCCACAGTGCTCTCTCTGGGTATTGATATCACAATATCGTTAGAACTGATCTAAATCATCTCATTGTTGAGGAAAGCCATGTCCAACAGAAATGATCATTGTATAATCTTGCTGTTGCTGTGTACAATGATCTCCTGGTTCTGCTCATTTCACTCAGCATCAGTTCATGTAAGTCTCTCCAGGCCTCTCTGAAATCATCTTGCTAATCATTTCTTAAAGAACAATAATATTCTATACCATTCATATTCCATAACTTATCCAGTCATTCTCCAGCTGATAGGCATCCACTCAGTTTCTAGTTTCTAGCCACTACATAAAAGGCTGCCACAAATATTTTTGCACATGTGGGTCCCTTTCCCTCCTTTAAGATCTCTTTGGGATATAAGCCCAGTAGAAATTCTGCTGGATCGAAGGGTATGCACAGTTTCATAATTCTTTGCGCATAGTTCCAAATTGCTCTCTAGAATGGTTAGATCCATTCACAATTCTACCAACAATATATTAGTGTCCCAGTTTTCCCACATCTCCTCCAACATTCTTCATTATAAAGATAGTTTTCAACATTCATTTTAATAAGATTTAAAGTTCCAAATTTTTCTCCCTTCTTGCCTTCCCTCATCCATCCTCAAGATAGTAAGCAATCTGATAAAGTACAATCATGATGTAGAGTGATGTACATATAATATACATATTAAACATATTTCCTAACTAGTCATGTTTTGAAAGAAGAATCAGAAAAAGGGGAAATCATGAGAAAATAACAACAACAAAAAGTGAAAATAGTATGATTTCTTCTACATTCAGACTCCATAATTCTTTATCTGGATGTATATAACATTTCCCATTATGAGTCTTTTGGGATTGTTTTAGATCATTATATTGCTAAAGAGAGTTGTCTATCAAAGTTGATCAGCACACAATGTTGCTGTTACTCTGTACAATGTTCTCCTGGTTCTTTTCACTCCATTCAGCATCAGTTCATATAAGTCTTTTGATGTTTTTCTGAAATCCTCCAAGTCAGCATTTCTTATAGCACAATAGCATTATATTACATTGATATAGAACAATTAGTTCAACAGTTTACCAATTAATAGGCATCTCCATAATTTCCAGTTTCTTGACACCCCAAAAGGAGCTGCTACAAACATTTTTGTACATGTGGGTTCTTTTCCCTTTTTTATGATCTCTTTGGGTTACTGGATATCCAGTAATATTACTGGATTAAAGAATATACATAGTTTTATACCACTTTTGGCATAGGAACTTTGTCTTTTTATTGAAATGAGATCTCATTTCTAGTGGGGGAATTCATTTACTCTGTGTAATTCTCTGTTATGTTCTAATCTGTATGGCTTCTCCAATTTCTTTTGGCTTTTGACTTAGATAAATGTGTTTATTAGCTCTTCCTTATAGTAATGGTCTCTGTATAATTAGCATTTGATGGGAAAAGAGTCATGCCTTTGGATATAGATTAAAACACGTCTTTTCCATTAAGGGATAATTGTCCAAAAAAAGCAGCTTGAACTTAAAAATCATTTTCCTTAGATGAGTAATGTTTAGGGAGGAAGATAGATGTACTTCTAGCTAGTATCCCCTCTCTGAGTAGTACAGAGTGGGCAAGCCTCACGGACCCATTTTTTCTTCCATCTAGATAGATTTCAGAGATATCTATTTGTGTGTCCCTTTGAATCCCACCTATATAAACCAATAGGAACATATTCATAATCTACGTAGACAACACATATATATTTTACATATAGAAAAAAAGGTAACTGTGGAGGTTGCTTGTAATGGGTGGTGAGCAATTCTTATTAATTCTTTGAAATAGGGTGTGTAAATATTAGCCCTGTTTTACACATGAGGAAATTGCAGTTCAGAGATGTTCAGTGATTTGATCATGGTCACACAGCTAATAGTTTACTGAAATGAAGTCCAGAATTCCTCACTATCTATTGCCTTTGAAGAACCTTTGGAAAGTGTCTATTTGGATGCTATACCACAAGATTAAAGAATACATGCTGAACTATTCTAGTACTGATTTCCAAGTTAGGAGAAATACTGTTTGACTTAATTATATGGCAGATGGAAATAAGATGGGGTGGCCAACAGAACCATAATCTGTTGTATTTGTTTGACCCTTTGGGGTTTGAATTCTCAACCTGCATCAACATAGTTTGGGGGCATTTAATTACATTAAGATCAAAAAGCCAAATTTCTGCCTCTTGTTATATGAGTACAGCTCTCACTGACGTCAATAAAAGCATAACTGAGGGCAGAATCTGGCCTAGTCTGTAGCCATATGAGAACTGGCACACAATGCTTGCATCCAACTTCCTTCCCATCCAGCCTTCTGATAGCATGGTCCATTCGCCTGTAATCCACCAAACAAGTTAGGAATGGAACATCAATAAGAAACACAAACCACAGACATTATTTAATATAAAAAACTTGATCCAAATGCAAATCTAATATTGAAGTTGTAAAGGCCTCCTGGGGGTATAACTTGAAACTGCTACATGTTAACTGCCTAAATGGAATAAAGGTAGACCCAGTTTTAGGCAGTCTCACTTAACACAGTTTTTTTTATTTATGCACTTAATAAAATGGGAGAGTGACTCAAAAAAATAGCTCTGAGCCGCCAGGGAACTCACCACTAACATTTAATTCAATGATTTGGTCATAACTACAGATACTCTTCTCAGGGAAGAAGGTTGATAGGCCATCTTAGTGATGGTTTTGTCATCAGGTTTACCAAACTTTGTCAAGATGGGGAAATCTCAAAGAATGGAAGCCCTTGTAAATGCAAATCAGGGACTAATTCTATTATCTACAATGTCTGAAAATAATTGCATGCTTTGTGTTTTCAGGCAGCAAAGCTTTCCTAAATATTGGAGCAAAAGTATAACTGATGTGCCTTATGAAGCATTGTCACATGGAGCACACAGGAATTGAATCCTTCCCTGAAATCTCATCATTCTGGAGACTAATTCAGCTTTAATATTCAACAACACCTCAGCACCTTCAGCTCCTTCTCCTCTCTGATTGGAAAAAGTAGGAGGTCTGAGCAATAAATGCCTCCCAAAGCCTCCTTTCAGAGAGGGCTCAGAACTTTCCAGCTGACTTCATCTTCCAGCAGCTGTTCTTCTTGATTTTGACTCATAACTTTGAGCCGGGTACTGTCCTGGTCTTACACTTTTCAGCTATTGATTATTGACTATATAGCTTCAATTGACTGTAACAGCTTCAATTGAAGATGACCTAATTGCAAATTCTGCCTTTGAAATTCAGTAGCTATGTGACCATAGAGAGATCAATTAACCTTTTCCAAAGCTCAGCTTCATTTCTAATTAGTAAAAATGCTTGCGATACATAACTCAAAAGATTATTGTCAGGCTCAGAGGAGAGAATAAAAGTAAAATCTTTTTACTAAATTTAAAATACTATGAAAATTCCAGCTATCAAAATATACATTAAATTATATATTATTAATCAACACAACAATAATGTTAGCTTTTATGTAGTGTTTTCATGTTTGCAAAGAACTTACATATTTTATCACAATTGATTCTTAAAACAACTTTTTTTTTACTTTCTCTTCCAGAGTCCCCCTATCTTTATTTGTACAGGTTATTCAATAAGTTCTTTAATTACATTGCATTCTTCTGAGTCCATTTGCAAACTATTCTATTGTACTTTTCTCTATCTGTTTTGTAATCTGTACAATTTCAGGCACTAAAAGATCATCTAGATTGGGATCACACAGCAGAGAACAGACGAAAAAGACTACTTTTGAAATAGTGCTAGTGACCGCCATGACCTTAGAATATCAAGACAAATGTTGCTATTACTGTCAATAGTTGGATGGTAAGTTTTTATTGTAAATGCAACCTTAGTTGGTTTGAAGAGATAAGCTGTGGGGAAATGAATTGTCAAAAAAAGAAAATAACACACCTTGTTAGACACTATCATTTCATCCCATTATTGTAGCTTGTCAATGGAACCTGTCATCTCTAATGGGACCAACTGAACACTAAGCTGCTATTATTATCCCAACCTGTAGACATGCAGAAACTAAGGTACAGAGAGGAACCCAGGAATATAAAGCTAGCTAGTGTTTGAAGTAGAATTTGAAACCAGATCTTTTTCACTCCAAGCCCTGTGCTTTATTTGTGGTGCCACTAAACTGTCTATAATGTATTATATAAATATAATATATAGCTATATAACACAATATAATATATAGGTAATAGAATATGTATAACAATATTATATATGCATATATTGTTTCATTTCCATGTCATGAATGGCAAAGTTGGCTTGAGGCATTTTGAGCTATTTGATTCAGACATGTATTAGGTTGCTTCCAGTTGCAATTCTGGTTAACATAGTGAATTAAGTATTTACAAAGTCTGTTATTGTGGTTGTTTATCATTTCATTTATATGACTCTTTGTGACCCCATTTGAGATTTTTTTTGGCACAGATATAACACGATATAATACATATGCAAAAATATATATAACAATATAAAATGTATCACAATATATATTACATATAACACAGTATAATATATGTAACATACTATAATATATTAGTATATAAATGCAATGTAAAATATAACATAATACATATATATTATATAATATTTTTGTATATATACACAAGTATAAAAAACTATCCAGAACTCTTGTCCATTTCATTTATTGCAATAGTTATTTGGGGAAAATTAGATGTAGCAAAAATATTGACCAATTTCTTTCTTTTGGGAATATGCTTGACATAATAATGAATTATGATGGGAAAAAATAAGATTTTCTATGCAAACACAGTTTATATTCCTATTTTCAAAATAATTATAAATAAAGAGGCAATTAATGGTACTGTCACGGAATCCTACCAGTACTCTAGAAATTTACAGACAATTTACTCAAAATTAGTTCTAACAGACCCTTGTAGTAAGACAACAATTTAATGGAAACTTTTGTTAGAGAAAGATGGCCCAAAATTGTTACTAATTTGGAAAATCAGCACTTGGAAAAGTCACTGGACTTCCTTTAATCTCAGTTTCCTTAAGATAAGGATAATAATAATAATAATAACAATACCTAGCTCTTCTAATTGGGGCTGTTATGATCAAATGAGATAATGTATGTGAATGGTTTTGCTAAATATCACTCAGTAGTGATTAATGGAACTGGCCAGTAGGAGAAATGTTGATTCTTAACGCAACCTTTAAAAAATTTAATGAAGGGGCAGCTAGGTGGCGCAGTGGATAGAGCACCAGCCCTGAAGTCAGGAGGACCTGAGTTTAAATCTGGTCTCACACACGTAACAGCTGTGTGACCCTGGGCAAGTCACTTAACCCCAATTGCCTTAGCAAAAAAAAAAAAAAAAAAAAAAAAATTAATGAATCAATAGCCCCAATCTTGCCATTCTTTTTAAATTTCTAAAATGAGTATAATAGTATTTTACCTGGCTACGTCAAAAGATTTTTGTTGAAAAAAAGTGTAAATTATTAAACACTATAGGAATAGGATTTGCAATTATTATTATTGGATTGCTAGGTGGCACAGTGGATAACATTCTGGGCCTAGAGTCAGGGAAGACTTGTCTTTTGTATTTAAATGTGGACTCAGACATTTACTGACTATATGACTGTGGGCAAGTCATTTAATCTTGTTTGCCTCAGTTTCCTCATCTCTAAAATGAGCTAGAGAAGAAAAATGGCAAGCCAGGCTAGTATCTGTGCCAAATTAGACAACTGTCTAATGGGGTCACAAAGAGTCAGACATAACTGAAATGATAAATAGCCACAAAAACAAAATTCTTATTTTGGAAGTACTTAATTCACTGTGTTAACCAGAATTGCAACTGCAAAGCAACCTAAAATATGTCTGAATCAAATAGCCCAAAATATGCCCTCAAGTCAACTTTGTCATTCATTACATGGAAATGAAACAATAACTCATTAAGGCAAAAAATAGTTGAGAGGGAAACTATAGCTATTTATTTTTATGCTCCTGAAAGAGACTATGTGTTGAATTTTTGTACTTTCTAAATTTAAGTGTCTTAGCTTCAGGTTCTGTCACTTTCCCTTAATTAAGCCTTTGGAGTGAATATAGTTATAATTACAATTAACATGTACATAGTTATGATTTATTGTCCAATGCTTTATTTCATTTCTTAATGACCCCACTAGACTCACCTTGTTAAGGGTGAGTATTTTGCTACAGATGAATAGCTGTGGATAAATAGCTAGAAGTTGAGGACCCCAGAGAACGTCTATTTCATCCAATGCTCCCCCCCATACACTTTAAGAAAAGTGTTGCCCAAAGTCATTTTGTAGTAAAGTGAACACATTCCCTTTCAGCCTCTTTTTCCAGAATCATAGACTCTCAGAATTGGAAGAGACCTCAAGCACCCTTTTAAAAAATTTGAGAAAAAATGACTAAATAGTCTTTGAGGAACTGGTGCAGTAGAAGGTGGTAGATTTTAGTGTGGGGCTAGCTTCAGACCCCAACACTGTGATTTGGTCCCACTTATCTTTAGGCAAGTCATTTAACCTTTACACCTGAATTTCTACATCTGTAATCTTAAAGGATTGGCTCTGATGCTTCCTAAATTCATCCTAGTTCTATGACGTTTAGGGATGGGAATGGTTCTCCTGTATCCAGCCCATATTGAGATATTTTATTTATCTTTATATCATACTTATGGTGCTAAAAATGCTATGTAGCTCCTAAACTGAGCTGTAAGAAAACCTCTTTGATGTTGAGACATTCAAGTTGTGTCTAAATATGTGGGATCCCATTTTGGGGTTTATCTTGGCACAGATACTGAGGTGGTTTGCCATTTCCTTCCCCAGCCCATTTTACAAATGAGGAAATGGAGGCAAACAGGATTAAGTACTTTGCCCAGGGTTACATAACCAGTAAATGAGGGAGGTTGGAACTGAACTCATGAAGATGCCCAAGTACAGTGCTCTATCCATTGTGCCATCTTGCTGCCCTATGAAAGAGGGCAGCTCTCCATGAAAGAGAAATAAATGCAAGACAGGTCTGAGAGAAAGATCTGGGGAAGCCACCCAATTCAAATTTCATAAATTTTCAAAAGGACAATGGTAAGCCTAGGATTCAAATCAAAAGCTGTATAAATACCTAGAGGAATTATAAGTGAAAATTCTGGTTTGAAATGGGAAGGAGAATTGCTAATAAAAATAAACAAACCATTTGTCTCATTAATTCATCTAGTTTACATACAGTTTAGACTCTACAGATTTTGTCCCTAGCTCTGGGACAAAGCTGGATGAGCTAGATTCAAATTCTGCCTCAAGGGCACATTAGCTGTATGATCAGAAACAAGTCACTTTAATCTCTATAAGCCTCAGTTTCCTAATCAGTACAATGGGATGGATAATACTTGAATTATAAGACCTTAGAGATATTTGAGGAAAGGGCTTTGCTTCAAGTGGTATAGAAATGTGATTTATTATTCAATGCCTTGCCCACAAAATGACAAGAACCAGCACTTCTGTGGGGCTATAATGAAATGTTTTCTTGTTATAGGTGAGTCATTCCTAATTCAGACTGGATCTGAATTTAGATGGCTGACTCACTGTTCTAAAGGAGAATTAATTCTACCAGGAGGGAAGCTATGATGAGAAAGGGGAGGGGACTAGAGCTCAGAAGGGAAGGACTTTGGACCCTGGGTTATGGGCTTATTTAGAAATTTCTAACCCATCTAAATATGCTTCATCAATTAGAATAGTGGAAAGAGTACTGGACACAGAGTCAAAGGTCCTATCTTTATAATCTAACTCCAACATTTGTAACTCTGGACAAGACACAATTCCCTGGGTTTCGGTTCTGGCATCTGAAAAATGAAAAGGTTGGAGTAAATATCTTCTGAGTCTAAATCTATGATGACTAGGTGATTTCCTGGATTTCAATTCATTAAACATGCACCAAGCACTTACTATATGCAAAACCAGTAAAAAAAATGGTGCTCAAAATCTTCTATAACCAGAATTTATCAGAGATTTCAAGTTGAGGGACTTTACAAATCATCTACTTTATCCCTCTCATTATAAAGATAATAACAATAAGAGTTAATATTTACAGAGCACCTACTATGGGCAATGAGGTAGTGCCAGGCCTGGATTCAGAAAGACTCATCTTTTTGAGTTCAAACCTGACCTCAGACAATTATTAGTTGGGCAAATCACTTCCCTCTTTTTGTCTCAGTTTCCTCATCTGTAAAATGATTTGGAAGAGGAAATGCAAGCCATTTTAGTATCTTTGCCAAAAAAAAAAACAAAAAAAAACCCCTCAAATGGGATCAGTTATGCACAACTGAAATGACTCAACAACTATATGCTAGACCCTATGCTAAGTGCTTTATACATATTATCTTATTTGATCTTCACAATAACATTATGAGATAGATAATTTTATTATCCCCATTTTATACATGAGAAAACTAGCAAAACAGAGATCAAATGACTCATTAGCTAGTGTGTAAGGATGAATTTGAACTCAAGTCTTCCTGATTCCCCCTTTAGCATTCTATCTACTTTGCTCCTTAGCTGCCTCTATATCTATTTAGGGGGAAGAACAGGGAAGAGAGCTATTGGTGCCGATTGAGAGTAAAAAGTCCAAGAGGGTCAGAAGGTAAGCAGTTTTTAAGTTTCTGCTTCTTTGATCACCATTTGGGTCTCTCACTCCTGCAGTTCTCTCTGACTGTGACTCCTGGGAGTCTTCTCTCTCAATGGTTTGTATAATTTTCATCTCATCATCAGCTTTTCTTTTCCTCTTACACTAATCCATTCACTACTACCTGTGATGGCTCTCCAAGGTTTGGCCCCAGCGCCTTCTACCAAACTAGTGATAGTTCATAGTCTGTAATATATATATTCCTAGTGTAACATATAAAACAACCTAGTGGGTTGTGGATGATAAATTTAATCTTAGATTGAATCACATATTAAATGCTTTAGGGAGCATTCAGCTGTTTTTCAATCAAGTCCGATTCTTTGTGATTCCATTTGGGCTTTCTGGGACAGAGATCCTGGAGTGATTTGCTATTTCCTTCTCATTTTACAGATGAGAAAACTGAGACAAACAGGGTTAAGTGACTTGCCCAGGATCAAATTGGGCAAGGATCTGAGGTTGGATTTCAATTCAGGAAGATTTGTTTTCCTGACATCAGACTCAGCATTCTATCCACTATTCATAATTAAAAGAAGTCTACCATTAGATGCAAATAGGTCCATGTATATGTATATATGTATGTATGTAAAATTGTTCTGTATGTACTTTTATTAATCAGTTCTTCCTCTGAGTGCAGAAAGCATCTTTCTTCATGTCCGTTATTTTTAATATGTGTATTTATAATAGTCAAAATGACTTGGCAGGGGGAGAGAGGGAAGAAAAAAATATAAATAATAACTTTGTGGTATGTTTGGAGGGAATAGCAAGTTGTACATGATAGATATGCAGTCTCATGTACAATCAAATTTTTTATTGTACTGAGTTATGGAAATTCTTGTCTTGTCCCATGAATTGAAAATAAAATAAAATTAAAATAAAAGTCTATATCTAATCTTTCCATGAGGCTAAGAACCAAGCATTGGTGATGCAAATGCTCCTTGTTTCCTATGAAGTTGGGACATGGCAGAAAGAGAACAAGGACCAGGAAGTAGTACCCATAGGAATGTTAATCTCTTACTTTGAGCAAGCAGCTCAAGATCTCAGGGCTATAGCTCTTTCCTCCATAAAATGATTGGTCTGGGCTAGATAGGTATGCATTTGGAAAGAATTCCCTATTGGATGGAGTGGCCAGAGAATCTAAGAAAGATTAGGAAGAAAAGAAAACCTAGATAGCAAATAGGATGTCTTAATTAGAATGGAATAGGAGGTAACCAAACAAACCCAACAATGGGTCAAGGGCAAGTAATAGTAAAGAACTTTCAAACTGTGACTTAACAAATTTGTGATTGATTTAATTAATTTATGAAGTCCCAGTTATGGGTAGGATACTTGTGATAAATACAAATAAATGCAAAAGAATAGACACAAAGATGATACAGTCCTCACCCCTAAAGTGTTAATCTAATGGAGTGCAATTAGACAGATAAATTAAGTGTAACACAAAATAGATTGTGATAAGAGCAAAGAAGAGGTTGTGAGAAAATGCTGTAAGAAAGACAGTTCAAAGGAAGGAGATCAATTTGAGCTGGAGGCATCAAGAGGAGGTAATTCCTGATATGGGAAACTAAGAAGGAAGACAAGGATTTCAACAAACTTGGTGAGAAGAGTGGAGTTCAGCACTCCAGAATATAAGTGGTTCACCCACTTCCCATTTCCTAGGAGCAGATATTATACAAGTGTGGACCACCATAAGTAACATTAACAATTGGGTGGAAATGGGGGAGAATCAGGAATGATGGAGTGTAGAAGATGGCACTTGGGGGTCTTAAAGGAGGCACCATAAAAGCAGAATAAAAGACGTGTGTGTGTGTGTGTGTGTGTGTGTGTGTGTGTGTGCATGTATTGTGGTATAATATGACAGTAAGCATAGAGAAGGTCATTCCTAAGTTCTCTGTTTGGAAAGTCAAGGCAGTTGTTTTGACTTACCTGAAAAGGTTGTCTCAGTAAATATATCATTTCTTTAAAGGCTATTTTTATTAGATTAAAACATCTCTGCATTATAATATGGCAAGGTGAGGTGTGTAATTCTTTCTGCCTCCCTAAAAAATTAGTCAAAAAAATCCCCAAAGAATTAGGTTAAGTCAAACAAAAACAAAAAAATGAAAAATTAGAAGAAAATATGAAATATCTCCTAGGAAAAACAACTGACTTGGAAAATAGATCTAGGAGAGACAATCTAAGGATTACTGGACTTCCTGAAAGCCATGATGAAAAAAAGAATCTAAACACTGTCTTCCAGGAAATCCTGAAAGAAAACTGCCCTGAGATTGTAGAATCAAAGGGCAAAATCACCATTGAAAGAATTCACCGATCACCTCCTGAAAGAGACCCCAAAATTAAAACCCCAAGAAATATCGTGGCTAAATTTCAGGACTATAGCACCAAGGAAAAGATTCTGCTAGCAGCTAGAAAGAAACGATTCAAATACCGAGGATCAATAATTAGAATCACACAGGATCTGTCAGCCTCCACATTGAAGGATCGAAGGGCCTGGAACCAGATATTCCAAAGGGCAAAGGAACTTGGATTACAGCCAAGAATATCCTATCCAGCTAGAATGAGCATTATCCTCCAGGGAAGAAGATGGTCATTCAATGATATAGGTGAATTTCACCTATTTCTAATGAAAAGACCAGATCTGAACAAGAAATTTGACATCCAAACACAGAACTCAAGAGATGCATAAAAAGGTAAAAAGGAAAGGACTCTTGAGAACTTTATTTCTACTAGGGGGAGGCTTAAAGTTTGGGGGTATAATTAACTAGATATTACTTTGATAATATGAAAAAGAGAACTAGAAGGGGAAAGGTTGTCATACTGGGGAAAAGAGGGAAAAAGTGATAAAATAAGATCTAAAAAAATAAGGAGGTAAAAACAAGGTAAAAATTTCTTGAAGAGGCAAAGAAAACCTAATATAATTGAGAGAAAGAGGGGAGGGAGTTGAGCATTGTGTAAATCTTACTCTCATCAGGTTGGGCTCTAAAAGTGCATATCAGACACTTGATTTCACATAGAAACTTGTCTGTTGCTAGAGGGAAGGGGGAGGGAAAGAAGGGAAAGAAATGGATAAACTAATAGAAGGGAAAATAGAAGAATCAGGGGAAAGGAGTAAAAACAGGGGGAAGGGATCTAAAGGGTGGAGTATTGTTTGGGGGAGAGGGTCATCAAAAGCAAAGTACTGAGGTGGGGGGAAGGGAGAAAGGGGAAAGGAAAGGGGAAAACATAACTTGGGTAAATAAGATGGCAGAAAATAAAGAATTAGTTATTCTAACTGTGAATGTGAATGGGATGAACTGTCCCATAAAGTGGAAGCAGATATCAGACTGGATTAAAAACCAGAATCCCACAATATGTTGTCTACAAGAAACACATCTAAAACATAGTGACACATATAGGATGAAGGTAAAAGGCTGGAGCAGAACCTATTATGCTTCATGTGAACAAAAAAAAGCAGGGGTAGCAATCCTTATCTCAGATCAAGTAAAAGCCAAGATAGATCTAATCAAAAGAGATAAGGAAGGAAACTATATTTTATTAAAGGGTACCATAGATAATGTAGCAATATCTATACTAAATATATATGCACCAAGTGCAATAGCACACAAATTCCTAGGGGAGAAATTAAGAGAGATGCAAGAAGAAATAGACAGCCAAACGATACTAGTGGGGGATCTCAACCTTGCTCTCTCAGAATTAGATAAATCAAACCACCAAATAAACAAGAAAGAAACTAGGGAGATAAACCAATTGTTAGAAAAGTTAGGTATGATAGATCTATGGAGAAAGTTGAATGGAGACAGTAGGGAGTTTACTTTTTTCTCAGCAGTCCATGGAATCTATACAAAAATTGACCATATATTAGGGCATAAAAACCTCAAAATCAAATGCAGAAAGGCAGAAATAGTAAATGCATCCTTTTCAGATCATGAT
>JAJPUD010011522.1:0-38687 GCA_023553655.1 Myrmecobius fasciatus
GGACACTGATGCATTGTTGGTGGAGCTGTGAACGGATACAGCCATTCTGGAGAACAATTTGGAGCTATGCTCAAAAAGTTATCAAACTGTGCATACCCTTTGACCCAGCAGCATTTCTATTGGGCTTATATCCCAAAGAAATCATAAAGGAAGGAAAAGGCCCCACATGTGCAAGAATGTTTGTGGCAGCCCTTTTTGTAGTGGCTAGAAACTGGAAATTGAATAGATGCCCTTCAATTGGAGAATGGCTGAATAAATTATGGTATATGAATATTATGGACTATTATTGTTCTGTAAGAAATGACCAGCAAGATGATTTCAGAGAGGCCTGGAGAGACTTACATGAACTGATGCTGAGTGAAATGAGCAGAACCAGGAGATCATTATACACGGCAATAACAATACTATATGACGATTAATTCTGATGGACATGGCTCTCTTCAACAATGAAATGTTTCAAACCACCTCCAATTGTTCACTGAAGAAAGCCATTATACACCCAGAGAGAGGGATGTGAAATGTGGACCACAACATAACATTCTCATACTCCTTGATTGATGTTTGCTTACAATGTGTTTCCTTTATCTGATATATCGTTTGTGTAGATAAGATTTTTCTTGCACAGCAATGATAAGTTTGGAAATATGTATACATATATTCGATTTGCCAATATTTTAACATAATTAACATGTAGTGGATATCCTGCCATCTAGGAGAGGGGTGGGGAGTTGGGGGGAAAAATTTGTAACGGAAAGCTATGTAAGGGTTATTGTTGAAGAATTACCCACACATATGTTATGCAAATAAAATAAAATAAAAAAATAAAAATAAAAAAAGAACTGAAGTTCTGTAATTCTATGATTTAAGAATAGGATCATAATATGAACATGGAAGAAAAATTAGAGAACAATATTTTCCAGAGAGAACAGGTTGCAGGCTATTAAGCAATTTGTCCAATATCAAACAGATATGATGTAATAGAATTAGAATTTTTCCTGATTTCTAAGTTTTCCTTACTCTCAATACATCACACTACTTCTACTGCCATTTTCAAACCTTTTTGCATATCATTCTCAATCTCTTGTCATTTCTCCGTCATTATTCTCATTGCTTTTATCATTATCACTAAATTCTTACAAGAATCTTGGTCTCTGTCCCTAAGACTACTCTGGGTTTAGATAAGCTTTTCCTTATCTCATTCTAAGCCAAGAATCCGTGTTTTCAGAGTATTTTCTTTTAGGTATTGTAGTGCCTTCCCCAAAGATGATGTAAGAGATATAATATGTGGGCAAATGCTACATTTCTATTCTGTGTTAGTATTCAAAGGTTTACCATAGTACATAGCACAGAGTAAGTGCCTTAATAAACTCTTTAATTCATTGAGTTTTTATATGTGAAAGTTCTTGCCCATAGACAACTTTCTGTGGTAAATAGTGAAACTTTTATTCTTCCCATTTAATTAATTAGGAAACTGGGAATGAAAAGAGACTGGCTTGCCCAAGGGCATAGAAAAATGAGAGGTAGAATTATGGCATATTTCTTCTCATTAGATTCTAAAAAAATTAGCTTATATAAGAAGATTTATTATTGTTCCAGTGTTACATTCACATGCACACAAATACACATACACATACACACATGTATATGTTTGTGTGAGTATATCTTCTTAAGTTAAGTAGACATGACATTAATTTGAGTATTTTCATTTTGGCTAAACAAAGACATAATAGAGGACAAGGGTAATGAATTTGCAATCAGTAGATCTGAGTTCAAATTCTCTCTCTGTTTAAGATTCCTAGGTAGCTTACCCACTTGGAACATTAATTTTCTAAACTACAAAATTATGATATCTAAATCAAGTCTCTAAATGGTGCTACAGACAAAATAGTGGGACTGAAGCTAGTAAAACTCATCTTTCTGAGTTTAACTGTGTCGTTGGAAAGTAACTAATTTTGTGACCCTTCACAAGTCACTTAATCCTCTTTGACTCAGTTTCTACATCTATTAAAAAAATTAGACAAAGAAGAAAGTACAAAACACTATGGTATCTCTGCCAAAAAAATCAAAATGAGGTCATGAAAAGTAAAACACAACTGAAAAGATAGAACAACAGCAACAAATGTTCTTTCCAGCTCTAAATCTAAGACTTTAGAAACATGTTTTGTCTTCATTTACACTATATTGAGAAAAGAACTCTGATTTATTGATATTCAAACCAGTATTTTATTGACTCAGCTGTTTTCTGTAGTTATTTGTGAGCTTTCTCATTCATTTCAGACTTGGGTATATTCTAATTCCATATTGGTCACACATGTTCAAATACATTAAACTGAAAGCATTTATTCTGACTTATAGATTTAGCCCACTGTTTTAGAATTTTATAGATTGAGTCCTGATTTGCAAACATTTGCAGTGAATAGAAAACTAATATTGTATCACATTCTCATTCATAATCTGAATTCCATATAAGATCGAAAGATTATAGCATTTATATCTATTTAATATATATTGATCATATCCATGTTGAATTAAAAGTTTACTCGAATAAAATTCTCCTTTTAATATTGAAGAATAATGGCATTTCAGTTTTCTAGCACTTTACAAATGTTCTTCAGAACTTAGTTCTTGTCCATATTAACAGAGGACTAATTTGTTTTAATAAATTTCCAGAATTAGAGAGATACTTGGGGACTTTAGAGGTACTCAAATTAATTCTGAAATCCATCTACTGCTTTGATATTAAGATCTCAGATATTTTATATATTTATTTTTTTTCCATTTCATGTTGGAAGAATTCTTATCTATATTGTTAACTCCAAAACAGATAGTGGATTATCCCCTGTAGAATATGGAAGATCTCTTTTTTTCCAATAATAAGTAAAATTTGTTAAAATTTTCAAAGTGATAGCTTGTTAGTTCCTTCATTATATTTATTCCCTACTTGTTTTCAGAAATAGTTGTTCAATGATATATGTCTTTCAGATTGTTTAGTCAAAACTAAACAGGACATAGGACAAATTTTGAAGTGGAAGAAACTTCCATTATTATCTAGTCCAACTCCATTTTACAAATGAAGAAATAAAGGCCCAAAGAGTGACTTGTTCAAAGATGCACAGGTACCAAGTGCCTGAACCAAGTTTTAAATCCATAGTCTCTGTTTCCTGATTCTGTACTCTTTCTACTATACCATGCTTTTTTTATATTTGAGCATTATGACTTGAGAGATCTATACTTAATTGTTCACAATGCCTCTGTCCCTGTAAAGGGGGACAATTTTCATTGTTTGATAATTTGACTTATTTGAAAGAGATATGACTGTTTTATCTTTTGCTTATATATGTCTTTTAAGGAATTTTGCAATTATCAGTCAATCAATTAACAAACCTTTATTAAGTGCTAATTATGTACTAAGCAATTTGCTAGGTTCAGAAGATAGAAAGACAAAAATGAAATAAATCTTTCCCACAAAGGTTTTTTTTTTTTTTGGTCAGTCAGTTGGGCAACTAGACCTAAAAGGAGTATCAGCAGTGGATGCATCACTATTTTAGCTCCTTGAATATATATATATATATATATATATATATATATATATATATATATATATATATATATGAAAGAACAGGAACTATCTAAGACATTATAGAATTAACAATCTAATTTTTGGGAGTCCTGATGCATGATTTTGTTCTGATGTTTGATTTTATCCTTATGGAGATTAGAAACTTGTCTCTAATTTGAAGTTTTAAAAGTCTATGGCTTTGAAAGGATAAGTAATTCAGGCCCATAGCCACATGACTAGCATGTGTCAGAGACACTCCTATTTTCCTGACTCCAAGACCAGTCTACTATCCCATACAACATACTCTCTCTCACAATCTAATTTAAAAGTAAAAAAAAATTCCTGCTATATTTAAGATACAGCATATTACATGCTATATTACATACTATATGTGCTATACACTATAGAGTGCTATATAGTGTAAAAATAGTTTCCCAACATTTAAGTCTTTATTGAATTTATCAAGATTTTGCAACTCGTAATAGTCCCTTGGTGTTCAAAGATTGTTTAGTCTGCTTGAATATGTACCTGGGAAGGTCCTTAATTCTGGAAGAATTTAACATATAGTGCTCTATCTAAAGAGAATCCATGC
The DNA here is from genome assembly GCA_023553655.1 of Myrmecobius fasciatus. NCBI lineage: Eukaryota > Metazoa > Chordata > Mammalia > Dasyuromorphia > Myrmecobiidae > Myrmecobius > Myrmecobius fasciatus. The sequence goes on from JAJPUD010011522.1 coordinate 4,152, forward strand.
TTTTCTTATTGTTGTGCAATTTTTCTTTGTCAGGAAGAATGGGTTTAGCATCTGAAAAGATGTGCCAGCTGCTGCTCAAGAATAAGGAAAAGAGAACAAAGAAATAATGTGAAACAGTGTCCATGTGGTAACACAGTATCCACAAATAGAAATGGTTAGGACATATAGAAAATCTGAGCTGCCACTAGAATTCAGTTGCCCTCAACACCAGAATCAATAGCACTCTCAAACAACTACACTTAGAAGTATGGTGTGTTCTCATAATCATAGTAACTCATATTTGGAAACCTTAAAGCATTTATTAGCTATTATTGGCAATTATCAAAACAACTATCAATTTTGGCTAATGTTCCTCCTGGACAAAAAAAAAAAAAAAAGACTTACTTGGTTTAGAGATAATATAACAGGTTAAAATTTATACTTTTTTGCAAGACTTTCACATAGATTCATGCATTATTTTTTTCAAAATTTTGTTGAGGGGGCAGCTAGGTGGTGGAGTGTCTAGAACACCAGCCCTGAAGTCAGGAGGACCTGAGTTCAAATTTGGTCTCAGACACTTAATGCTCCCTAGCTGTGTAAACTTGGGTGAATCACTTAATCCCAATTGCCTCAGGGGAAAAATTTTGACATATCAGTCTATTAGGTAAAAGAGTTTTCCAATTAAAACAATCCTTCCCTATCCTCTATTCCCAAATCTGACATCTCTTTCCCTTTCTAAATTTATTTATGGAATTAGAGAGAGTATTTAGTTTGATTGAGCCTGTTTTCAAAGCCCTATTTCATGTTATTAGAGATGAGTACTGAGATAAGCAGAGGACCATCAAATCTGACATTATAGTTGCTTTAGGGTATTGACATATCCCATAGAAATCTCGTTCATTTAGGAGTGTCTGGAATTTGTCTCTTGCTATAATGCATAGAGGAACTGAGGCAGTATAGAGATTAGAGATTATTAATAGTTTATTGATAGTGGTGGAGAGTTTGGAATCCATAATTATGGGTCTGGATGGGACTCTTATTTCAAACATCCAGCCCTTGAATTTGGAACTATGCTCAAAAAGTTATCAAACTGTGCATACTCTCTGACCCATTAGTGTTTCCGTTGGGCTTATATCCCAAAGAAATGTTAAAGGAAGGAAAGGGCCCCACATGTGCAAGAATGTTTGTGGCAGCCCTTTTTGTAGTGGTTAGAAACTGGACGCTGAATGGATGCCCATCAATTGGAGAATGGCTGAATAAATTATGGTATATGAATATTATGGAATATTATTGTTCTATAAGAAACGACCAGCAAGATGATTTCAGAGAGGCCTGGAGAGACTTGCATGGACTGATGCTGAGCAAAATGAGCAGAACCGGGAGGTCATTATACACGTCAACAACAATACTATATAATGATCAATTCTGATGGACATGGCTTTCTTCAACAATGAAATGTTTCAAACCAGTTCCAATTGTTCAGTGAAGAAAGCCATATACACCCAGAGAGAGGGATATGAAATGTGGACCACAATATAACATTTTCATGCTCTCTATTGATGTTTGCTTGCATTGTGTTTCCTTTCTCTGATTTTTTTTCTTGTAGATAAGATTTTTCTTGCACAGCAATGATAAGTGTGGAAATATGTATACATATATTCGATTTGTCAAATATTTAACATAATTAACATGTAGTGGATATCCTGCCATATAGAGGAGGGGTGGGGACTGGGGGGGAAATTTGTAACAGAAAGCTTTATAAGGGTTAATGTTTTGCAAATAAGTTTTAATAAAAACAAACAAACAAACAAACAACAACAACAAAAACATCCAGCCCTTTGAGTGAGGGGCTCCAGGGACTCTTATAGGGCTTCAGCGCTCAGGGAAACCAAGGCAGAAGGAGGGGTAGAGCACTGGGGGATAGAAGTTCCAGGAAATAAGCATAAATTCAGTTCTGACAAGTTGGGGGTATGGAGGAAGTATCATAAATTCTGATAAGGAGCTAGGAAACACTGAGTCTGAAACCAGAAAGATATGCCCAAACATTGGAGATAAGCCATCTGGAGTTTTATAACTCTTTGGAATACTAGTAGCTATAGCTCTGCAGCCCCAGTTATCTCAGTACTAATGGTGAGGAAGTGGGGCTTACCACTAGGTAGACTGAGGCAGAACAATTAAGGGAAATTGATACGGGAATTGTGGCACAGCATTACTGATATTAATGACTTCAATAATTCAAAAGATACATAATATCATTGTTGTAGAAATTCCCTGTAACAATGGCTAGATCAATAGCTCTACTTAGTTAAGTTATTTGCCCAAGGTCACATAGTCAGGAAGTATCTAAGGAAAGATTTGAATTCAGGAAAATGTGTCTTCCTGATTTCAGGTCAGGTACTTTATCCACTACACTAGGTCATGTAACAGTTAGAATTATTTACATGCAGAATTAGCTACTCAGTGGATACTAAGTGATCATCACTGAAGAGATTCAGGCAAATACTGGTTGATGATTTATGACAGACATTGTAAGCAGGACTCCTTTTCAGGTATGCATTTATCATTATGAGCTCTGAGATCTCTTTTCCTCTGGGTTTCTATTAGTAATCTCTTAAACATAATAAGATCTAGTAATTTCTTGTATAAAGTCTTATTTCCTTTTCCTTAAGTTTTTATTGGTTCAAATGATCAAATTAGGTCATTCTTAATTTAATGTTTTAGGACTGGTGAACAAATCTGCATCTTCACTGAAGCCATCAGTTTAGCTTTAGACTTTGCTGAATTCATCAATATTTCTGGGAAACTGGGTATATTTCTTAAAAATTTTTCCTTTTGAAAATTGTTGTGTACAGTGACTATTCTTAGTTAGAAGAAAGGATAATGAATCATACTTCCTCTAAGTAGTGAAGTGAATGTGGGGGGAATTATAGGTTACTGATATTTCATACATTTTTATGCATGGATATTTTGTCAAATTGTTTTGATGAAATTTTTTTCTACTTTGGGAGGCTCCATTGTTTTGAGAGGGTGGGTGGAAGATACACCACAAAAAGAACAATGGTGTTAAAAAACACTCAAAATATGTTAATAAAAAATTTGGAAAAAATGCCTGTAATTTCTTTTTTTTTATTGTGTCTTGAGTGACCAATCTTTCAACAGGAAAGGTCATCTTTTTTGAAAATTAAAATTTGTAGGTGTAGACAAATTTTGCTTAACAAAATAGATGAATATCTCAAAAGTTATTTGTTAGAATATAATAATATTGAAAAACATTTTCAATTTCAAAAGTATTTTCCTAATAACACCTTAGAGTGTATACATTATCTCCAGCTTACAGATAAAAAAATTTCTATATAGCAAAGAAATGTTTAATGGAAATTTTTAACTTTAAGACCAGTGAAATTTCCACTTTATTACACTATGTTTCCAGAGGTACATAGTTGACTACTAATGTCCTTTTCCACTGACTTCTTTTTTTAAATGGAGGTTTTTTTGGTTAGAAGAAAATTGACCACAAGATATACTAAATTATATTAAATTTTATATTAAAATCATTAAATCACACATTTAAAGGAAAAGTAATTGTCAATTGAAACCTTTATAATTTGGTTCCAGCCTCATTTTAAAGAGTAGCTCTAAATTACATTTCCTCATATACCATGTATAGTAGCCAAACTAATCTACTTCCTGCTCTTTCAACTTGAGATATGTTTTTTGTATGTGATGTTATTACTTTATCTAACTTGCCAAACCTCTTATTTTTATATTTCTCCCCATATCTAATTTCTCTTAAATCCATTCTACATTCTCACCAACATTTCAGTTTCTCTAATACCATACCAGCCTATCAACCTTGCCCCAGATTCACTTTCTTCCCTGACTAATCTTCATCTTTTAGTTCAATATTATGGTTTTCTTTATTATCCTATCCCTTATCCCTAGGCTCTCTAAAGAGAAACTCTGGTTCATTCCCACTATTTGCCTTCTCTATTCCTACTCAGCCATGTTTCCAAACAGAACTAGAAATACCTAATAGTGCTGAGTGGATTCATTACAAATCTTATGTTTTTGAATTTCATCCCATTGCAGCAAGCAAATTTTTAGATTCCTCTAAATGTTACTCTTTTTTTCATTCCTCAAATTAGAGCTTTTCCATCTTCAATCTTACCAGAAAATCTTATCTCCTATGGTTTATTGAGACAATAGTGACCAATCAGTGAACGCATTCTTTTCCTCCTTTCAATTTTTTGGAAAGCTTCAATAACATCCTCTATTCTTTCCTGTATTCCAGTTTCTGATGAAAATGTGATCATTTCTAATCAAGATGCACCTCTCTTCTCATGTTATCCTTTCCTATTTTCTTTGGAAGAATCCCTATAATCATTCTCTTCTTCTGTATTTCATTTTGCCTTCTCTGCCTCTGAATAGGCCATCCTTCTTTCCCTGAATGAATTATTGCCTCATTTCTTCTTTTTAAGTATCCCAACTTTCCTTCAGTCCTCAGTTCAAGTGTCACCTTCTACATGAAACTTATTCACCACTACCCCAGTTTTAAGGGTCTCTCTTTATCCTATCCCCAGCAAATAATGATATGTATATGTATATAGACAATATTTTGTATAGAATGACACATATTCATGGTTTCTCTTTGATATAGTCTAATCTCTTTGAGGGCAGGAATGCTTTTATTTTTGTTTTTTTGCTAGACAAAGACCTAGACTAATGTGTTCAATGAAGAATTCTTTCTAGGAAGATTATTTTTATAAGTACAAAACTAAATTAACTCTCTTGAAATAGTTTTATCATTTTAAACAATTTTTGCAATATTTAATAGATTAAATAAATCTGTAAGAATTTCCTAGCACTTAGGGCACTTTCATTTCATATATAAACCTCTTCCTCCCAAAAAAAAGATATTTAATGTTAAGAGTATAAATGAAGTACCATATGCATCACACACAAACACACACACTCACACACACATACACACACACAGAGGATCATATTGTTCAGAAACATCAGTTGCTAGAGATCAGATATACTTGTAGAGAGCCTGTGTGGCCAATGCAATTACAAGAAAGAGTAAAACATGCTTTGAACGCTGCCTATATGTTCTGGTAATGCAGTTGTGCTGCTTTTTCCTAAAGCTGCTGAATCATAGGATACAGAATCACTGATGCTCCTACTTAGGAAAAACATTGAATATGTTTGCAAGTTTCATAATGTTCTCTCTAATACAGCTTTTGAGTTTCATCTCTTCAAAGCATTTATTGATCCACTTTTCTCTCAGTTACTAAAGTGTAGTAACTACAAAGACTTTTTCTGATAAGAGCAAGTGGATAAATTTTTAATCATTGCTATGAATGACTATACCTAATCAAAGGTCTCAGAACACTAGTCAAAGTGTCTCAAACTAAGATGAAATGCATTCCTTTCCCCCCCCTAAATCCTGTTATAGGGATCTAAGGTTTTATTCCAAACCCCTATCTGATTTATGGTTAGAAAAATCCTTTAAGTTCTGATGTAATAGGATTCTTTGGTCCCTAGATCTTTAGCGGGGTGTAGGTCAGGAAACCCTGAATCTTCTGGCTTTTGAATCTGTCTCAGAAAACTCCAGATTCTGACCACTCCTCAGCTTCTAACCTCAGGAAACTCATAGGATAATCACTACTCTTAATTGACTTGGAAATTACTCCTTATCCCACCACTCTCCACCCTTAATTCATTGGGAGATTGTTCTTCTAGTCTTGGGTCTTAGAATCAAAGTGTACTCCTGAGCTTTAGGGGATAGACAAGGAGATATAGGTTGCTCTCTCTCAATGTTTTGCTACTTTCCAATCAGGAATTTAGCCCACTGAGAACTCTCAGTGTCAAAATAAACCCTTCCAACTTAACTTGGAGACTGAGACTATGAATTCTTTCACAATTCCTGAAACACTGACCTGGGGATCCCCAAATGCTGTTAGGGTGCCTCATCCCTCAATAATTCCATTGTATCTAGATTCCTAAAATATATTTTCTTTCAAATGATTTCAAGAAGTGGGGCAAAATAAATTGCGAAGGGATAAATGTTTGAAGCAAGTCAATTTTCCTCCTTCCTGAAGACTCTTTGGATCTTGTTATGCAAATTAAAGGTTTAAAAATTTTATTTTTTAATTCTAAGTGACTGGGAGTCAAATTTTTGACTTTATATACTAATGCAGGCAGCAACAAACCTCCCAACCCTTCCTCCCCGAAAAAAAACTAAAGTGTGTTTTTAACATAATATTTGAAAACAAGCCTGTATTTTTAAGGGAAGTAACAATAGCTTATAATAATAAGACATAATTGAAATCCTGGAATAGAATTGCTTTCAACTTTGAAGAAAAAATGTGGGTTTGGATAATTAAATTTGTTCTACTTTTCAATTCAAATAGAAATTTCAGTGGAAGATTTAATTATAAGATAAATAAAACACAATAAGTCATTTCATTTAAAAAATGGCCGTGCAAATTAAATTAATACACAGAATCAAAGAATCTTAGGAAGCAGATTGTACACTAATAAGTAAATATAAAACATAGAAAAATCCTTCCTGGAAGAATATTGATTTGGGGGAAGGAAGGCTAACAAAAAGACTTCATATATGAAATTTTGTATTGGTTATGCTTTGAATTCTAGGAAGCAGAGGTTAGGAGGAATCTCCCTCCATGTATGGGTGACATACATGGTGACAAGAGGTAGAGGAATGGAATGGCATGTATAGAGAAAGCTAACCAGCCAGCTGACCCATATAAATAATATATGAAGAGGAGTGATGTAAATATGATTGAGAAAGTTGCCAAGCCTCAAATTAAAATTGTAGGGTTTGTTGTTGTTGTTGTGTTTGTCTTAGATGTTAGATGTAAGATCTTAGATGTAATAGAATGCTACTAAACAATAACAAAGTTAGTAATCTAGAACTAAGACTCCTAGATTTCTGATAAGATCCCCAAGAGAAAGTGTGTAGTGAGAGAAGAAATGTTGAGTTAGGACATAGCCTTAAGGGCCCAGGACAGAGTCTGTGTTAAGATTAGTTATTATTACAATTATTACTATTAATCAGATCCTGAACATCTCCAGTCATGCTCTTTACTCAGGACATCATCTCCACTTCCTTTCCACACAAAAATTGGACTCTGTCCCTAGAATTACCTCTGGCCTTTGATAGGCCAGTTTGGGCCTTATTTTGCTTGATTCTAGGCCCTGATAGTATTGTCTAAATTTTCCTAAGGATCATAACACTCCCTTTTCCAATACTTCTTTATATGTGATCTTTCCCTATTAGAAGGTAAGTTTTTTGAAAGAAGGGATTATCTAGTATATTTTTATTTATATCTCCAGTGCTTAGCATAAGGCATGACATATGGTTATAAATAGCAATTATTTTCATTCTGGCCAGAAATTCTGGGGGTATTCTCCTCCTAGACTGTTATGTTTGTGATAGTAAACTGGGCGATCTTTTGTCTCAACTCTTACCTAGTCCTCAGTGATTGGATGGGTGTATCCTCAATCAGAGACCTGGGAAAGACCTTAATTTAGAAAGACCAGGTCATCCACTGCATCCTGGACCATCACCAGTTGTCTTGATCTTGTCTTGTAACTGGACTGGAAGACTATGGAGAGAGTGAGGCTGCCAACTTTGTGCAGCTCTGCCTGGTTTGAATATATTTCATTTGCAAATCAAGACATAGCCCCCATGATGTTGTTGGTCGTTTTTGAGAATAAAGAATGAATATCAATAAAAATATATAGTAAACATTGAATAAATGCCTCTATTAATCTATTTAACTATGGTTATGTATGTATTTTCTTTGTTATATGGTATTATATGAAAGACAGCTTGGAAAATTTGATAAAAAATTGGCCTCAAGTGATTCAGGCCAATTCTAACAGACTTGTGATGGAGAGAGCCATCTGCATTCAGAAAGAAGACTAAGGGAACTGAATGTAGAGCATTTTCACTATTTTCTTTCTTATTTTTTCCCTTTTTGATCTGATTTTACTTGTGCAGCAGGATAGATGTGGAAATAGGTTTAGAAGAACTGCACATGTTTAATCTTTATTGGATTACTTGATGTCTAGGGGAAGGGAATGGAGGAAGAGAGAAAAATTTGGAACACAAAATTTTGCAAAAGTGAATGTTGAAAACTACCTTTCCATGTATTTTGAGCTATTATTAATTTTGAAAAAAATAGTTTGCTTCAAAACAATGGAGTTTTTGGTCCAAGTCTTTTCTCGACATTTATTATGTAACCCTGGAATGTAACCCTTTAAGTGAGGGTAATAGATAACCCTGGAATGTTAGAAAGTTCTAATTTAACTTCTCAGTGATGTAGGCAACTTTGCAACTATATATGCAGAGGGCATGATTGCATAAATTGATACAGAGAGTTTCCTTACTTAGGAGTTTCCTATACCATTTAATCAAAGGTTCAGTCTCTAATCTAGAGTGGATCATATATTCTTTAGTTTTTCACATGTAGCTAAATTGAGAGAATTTTATATTTTCTCTTTAATTTTGAGCCTTATTGATGAAATGCTGAGAATGCCTGAAGTGAAATTTCTTTAAAATCTTGATTACTATATCAATAAAGGCCATTATTTGTCGGTTTAGTCATCAGGGTCTCAAACACCATGTTTGAAAAGAGGAACAAAGGAGAAAATTGATTTTTAAATAGAAATAGCTTCTAGATAATATTTTTAGTGATAAGGTTGCCAATAAAAGGTTTCCTTATACTTGTTGAAGTGAAGAAAAAAATGAGGCTGTCTTGAATGCTATCAAACCTAAGTTTCTTGACAGTTTGAAAGTTTTCAACAAAAAGCTGTTAGAATTCAGAATTCCTACAGGCCACATTCTATCCAGAGGATTTTTTTCTTTGCCAAGTTAAAGAGAGAAATTTGACCCTCAATGTGTTCCTGGAGGCTATGGTTAATCTAATTTATTCCCAATGGAACTCTAAGAGTGAGCTTTATTGGAGTCTTTTAGGCAGGCTCACTGTCTCATTACATTCTACAGAAAGTCTTGCCACCTTGAAAATGCATGATTCAACTAAATTGGAATAGGAGCATCATGTGTATGAAATAAAAGAATGGTGACATTAGCTGAACAACCTTCAAAATAAATATTGAATATTTTTACAGAAATGCTACCCTATTATGGAAAAAATAGTGCTGTCTAAAGGACTTTCATTGAGATAGTCCACAAACTTCCAGCCCAGTTCTGGCATGGGAAGGGTCAGACATATTTCTTAACATTTGGAAAGCTAATTAAAAAAAAAGGAAAAACTAAAGTGTACAAGTCAAAATAACTTTAGCTTTAGAAGCAGAACATGTATTTAAAACTCTTTAGATGCTGACCTCCTCTTATCTTTCTAGAATCTTTGAACATTATTCCTCATGGCACACTCTATAGATCAGCTGTTCTTTACAAATGACACTTCAGTAGTAGTATTCATGCCTTTGCATTGTCTATCTTTCATGCGTGAAATTCTCTCTTTACCTCTAATTTTTAGATTTGCTGACTTTTTTAAGATTTATCTCATGTCACTTTCTTCAAGAAGCTCCAGACATGGTTTCCTTCCTTTTAAGGTTACTTAGAACCTTCTCCCTATGTATTATGTATTTTGGTACATTTTGTTTTCCTAACCAGAACATAAGGTCCTTATGGCAAGAGACTCTTCCCTGTCTTCCCTTGTCCTTTTCTTCTTTCTATTTCCCTTTTCTTAACTCTTCTCCACTGAGACATGCATTCCAATGGACATATTCTAAACAGTGTAGATGCAACACTTTCCTTTAGATGCACACATGTATCTTTCAACATACATACATGCATGCAATCTTTGTCATGACTTCATAGGTTTAAGTTTGTAAAGCTATCATTTCATAAACCCTTTACCTCCTAGGTGCTATGACTAAAGTCATATAATTGTGAGTAAATGAGTGCTGCTTTTTGATTGAATGGATCTATTTCCTACAATTTCTTCAATTACGTGCTCTTTAAGTGAGGGTAATAGATAATTACTTATGCTTTTCTATTGAAATATATAAATTTTTACTAGACTAACCATATATAAACATATAAATGTTTAATCAGTAGCTGTTTTGTATAAGAAAGTAAAGAACAATTTAGAACAAGATTTAAAGAAATGGAATTAAGAACAATGTAAAACTTTGCTGATAAAAGTTCAACAATTTATAATGACTGATTAATATAACTAAATTTTCCCACCCGAACAAGAAATAATTTACAACTTATCCTTAGTATTGTCTTGCATCAGAAACATTTGGAAAATGTAAATTGTCGACAGCTTTCAGATATTTGCTTCATATTTCAAAAAAATTGATGCTTTATTTGTTCAAATGTCTTTTACATGTGGTTTTATCCCAGATATCAAATAGCTCATAATTTACTAAGAATAAGACATTAATTGACTCTTGTAAGACCATTTCTTTCTGACTATTCTTTTGATTAATCCAGTCATTCCTTGGAGAATGTAAACTTGATATTTCACATGGCTTAATTTAAGTTGGAAAAAAGGAAAATTTCACCATCCCTTACCCACAAGCTAGGAATCTGAAAATAAAACCTGTGATGGTCTCTTTCAATCAGGAAAAGATTTTCTTGGCAACTATGATCAAATCACCACTATTTTTTCATGATGAATGAATAATCTTCAATCTCTATTGAATTTATTTCTTTACAAAGCTTTGCCATTTCAAAACTGAGTTGTTGCCCAGTCATTTTTTCAGTCATATCTACTTCCTTAAGACCTGACCCCTCACAATCACCCTGCTTTTAAAACTATAAATGAGTTACTATTTTTATGCCTTGTGAACAATTTAAAGCATATTTGCACAAGATATATATATATATATATATATATATATATATATATGTACATAAACTTGTAAATAGAAATAAAGACAATGTTGTTTCATACATGTAAAATGCATGAAAACAACCTTAACTTACAAATGGAAAAACATTTTGAAAATAATCTCTTAGAAAAAAAATAAAATTAAAAAAATTAAAAAAAGAAAATAATCTCTTAGATATAAGCTGCATATTACTTTATACACATCTTTTATCTTTTCATAGGCAGAAATATTTCAATCAGACATTTAAATATAAAGTAGGAACACAAAGCTAATTTTTAACCTTTAATTACTTTTATAGACAGAATGTCTAGAAGCCAAGACAGAATAAGCAGTGAATCCCTGTAACTCTCCCATATTCACCTCCACGTAAACATAAAATAACACCACCAGATAGGTCCTGGAGCAGTGGAACCAGCAAGGAGAGAGGGTGAAACAATCTGTTAGCCCAGGAAACTTGGAGAAGCTGGAGGAGCAATCTTTGGGACTGGGAAAGAGAGAGAGGGCATCTGTCTGGAACAAGAAGCTTCCTATCAAGAAGAAAACAAGTCCAACCTTAACAAACCATCAGAAGATCCTGGGCCTAGTGTAGTGGAGTAGGCAAACATCAACACTAGGGCCTGCCATGTGCAGACTCCAGTTCCAAGAACAACCACATACTTTGCTGCAGCCCCAAGGTGGGCAGGCATTCTCCAGCAGTCAGAACTCCATATACATTGATATAGTTCCTGTTAAGGAGGTGTCCTCTAGCAGCCAGATTACCATGTATGTCATTGTAGCCCCTAGGAAACATACCTCATCAGGCTCCAGCACATGCCTGTCATTATTACTACAGCCCAGCTGCCAGGTAAGCTGCCAGACTTTTACAATCTCCAGCAGTGCTAGTCACTCCCAACCTCGCACTTTCAGCAAAGCAGCAGATACAAGAATCACCTGGAATCAGAGGACAAAATAGCTATGTGGGTCTCACAATAACATCAGAGCAGTACCCAGTAAACATCCAAGACTTGCAGTCACTGGCACAAGAAGCCTGAGATAGGACTCCTTTCAACCTCGTATCAGAGCTCTAATTTAAATGAAAGGAGGGAAAAAAGTTGAGTAAAAAAACAAGGAAAAAAATCTGACCACAGAAAGTTGTTATACAGACAGGGAAGACAAATACACAAATTTAGAAGAGGACAAAAATGTCAAAATACTTTTGGGCAGAACTCCAAAAAAAAAAAAAAAAAGGAAGTGCTTTCAAACTCAGAAAGAAGTCATGCAAAAGGTCAAAAAAGTTGCTGAACATCATATAAGAAAGGTAAAAGAAAAATTGGAAAGAAGAATGAAAGTGATGCAAGAGAATTATGAAAAAAGAGTCAATGGCTTGAAAAACTGCTTAAAAAGTAGAATTAGCCAAATGGAAAAGGAGATACAAAAATCATTGAAGAAATAGCTCCTTACAGAGTACAATTGACCAAATGGAAAGTACAAAAGCTAATTGAGGAAAACAATACCTTAAAAGTTGGAATTCCACAAGAAGTAGTCAGTTATTCTATGAGACAATGAGAATCAATTAAACAAATTCAGAAGAATGAAAAAATAGAAGAAAATGCAAAATAACTCATTGGAAAAACAATTGCTCTGGAAAATAGATCTAGAAGAGATAATATCAGACTTATTGGACTATTTGAATGCCATAATCAAAAGGAAGACCTGGACAGTATTTCTGAAGAAATTGCCCCAAAACCTGTCTTGATATCCTGGAATCAGAGGGCAAAATAGATTTTGAAAGAATCTAGTGATCACCTCAAGAAAAAGATGCCAAAACAACAAAAATGTTATAACCAAATTTCAGAAGTAACAGGTCAAGGAAAAAACAAATTGTACAAGTGGCCAGAAAGAAACCATTCAGGCAGCTAGGGGGCACAGTGGATGGAGCACCAGCCCTGAAGTCAGGAGGACGTGAGTTCAAATCTGGTCTCAGATACTTAACATTCCCTAGCTGTGTGACCCGGGGCAAGTCACTTAACCTCAATTGCCTAAGCAGAAAAAAAAAAAAAAAAAAAGAAAAAGAAACAATTCAAATATCAGGGTATCACAATTAGGATTACATAGGATTTGGCAGCTTCAATATTAAAAACTGAAAGTTATGGAATAGGATATTTCAAAAAACAAAGGAGCTAGGATAACCCCGGTCCAGTAGACAGGCAACAAACATCTCAGGTCCCAGTGCAGAAAGTCAGATCCTTCTCCTACAGGAAAAGAAATTTGGGACAGTGTCCCCAGTGTTCCAGGTGGAGGGCTCACTTTTAAAAATGAGCAAAAAAAAAAAAAGGAAAAGCCCTGATCATGGAAAGGTACTATGTCAACAGGGAATATCAGAACACAAACTCAGAAGAGGATAGCAATGGCAAAATGCCTACATGTGAAATGTCAAAAGGGAATATAAATTGCTCTCAAGTTCAAAAAGTCCTCTTGGAAGAGCTCAAAAAGAATTTTAAAAATCGTGTAAAAGAGGTAAAGAAAAATTGGGAAAAGAAGTGAAAGTTATCCAAGAAAATTCTGGAAAAAAAGTCAACAGCATGGAAAATGAAGCCCAAAAATTGACTGAAGAAAACAATTCCTTAAAAAATAGAATTAGCCAAATGAAAAAACAAAATTTACTGAGTAAAACAACTCTTTTAAAGGTAGAATTGGCCAAATGGAATAGGGGTAAAAAAGCTAACTGAAGAAAAGAATTCATTAAAAATTAGAATTGAACTAATAGAAGCTAATGACTCAAGAGACTAATGACTAAGAGACATCAAGAATCAATCAAACAAAACCTGAAGAATGAAAAAATAGAAGGGAATGTAAAATACTTCATTGGAAAAATAACTGACATGGAAAATAGATTGAAAAGAGAAAATTTAAGGATTATTGGACTATCTGAAAATCATGATCATGGAGAGAAGCAGGATAACATCTTTCAAGAAATTGTCAAGGAAAACTGTCCTGATATCATAGAATGACAGACCAGTAGTTACCACAATGATAATACTAAAGGCAAAGAGAAAGAAACAATTCAAATACCAAAGAGCCCCATCCAGGATTACCCAGGATTTAGCAGCTTCTACATTAAAGTTTTGAAGGGTATGGAATATGACATTCCTGAAGGCCAAGGAGCTTGGATCAACTACTCAGAGAAACTGAGCATAATCTTTCAAGGGGGAAAGATGGATAGTCAATAAAATGGGGGACTTTCAAACTTTCTTTATAAAAACACCAGAGCTGGACAGAAAATTCAAACTTTAGATATATGACTCAAGGGAAACATAAAAAGGTAAACAGAAAAGGTTGAACCAAAACAAAAACACATTTTTCTTTCTTTTTAATTATTGAATTAAAATTATGCTTTTTTAGTTTTACATTTATTTAAAAATTGTTTCTTAATTTCATCCTTCTAGCCTATCCCCACTGATTGAGAAGGTAAGAACTATTACATCGATTATACATGCAAAATCATCCCAAATATTTCCACATTAATCATAATGTCTCTCTTCCCCCCTCAGAAAAAAATAGGGCAAGAAAAATTAAGTAAGAAAAAAAGTATGCTTTGGTTACCATTCTCAGAGTTCATTCCCTCTTTGGATATAGATAGCATTTTTCTTCATGAGTCTTTTGGGACTGGCTTGTTTCATTGTCTTGATTGGAATAGTCAAGTCTTTCATGGGGTTGGTCATCATTACAACATTGTTATTACTGTGTACAATATTCTCCTGGTTTTGCTTTAGCAATAAGAGAAGAAAAAGAAAATGAAAGAATTAGAGTAGGCTACAAGAAAACAATATTACCCCTGTGCAGATGATATGATGGTACATTTAGAAAATTCTAGGAAATCAATTAAAAATTACTTCAAACTATTAACAACTTTAACAAACTTGCAAGATATAAAATAAACTCACAAAAGTCTTCAGCATTTTGATACATTATCAACAAAGTGCATCAGCAAAAGATAGAAAGAGAAATTCCATTCTTAAAATCTATACAATTTAAACTCTATACAATATAAAATATTTGGGACTCTAATAGTCAAGACAAACTCAGGAAATTTATGAACATAACTATAAAATTCTTTTCACAGAAATAAAATCAGTTCTAAACAACTGGGAGAATACAAATTGTTCATGAGAAGCTGAGCTAATATTTTTTTAAAATAACAATTTTACTAAATTAATCCACTCATTCAGTGTCATGTCAATCAAACTGCCAAAATATCTTTTTACAAAGCTATAAAAATAGTAAAAATATTCATCTAAAAGAACAAAAGATCAAGAATATCAATAAACTTAATTAATGAAAAAAATTCAAAGGAAGGTGGCCTAGACATATCACACTTACAACTGTGAAAGTTAGTCATTAAAACCATTTTCTACTAATAAATAGAATGGTGGATCAGTAGGTGAGGTGATGTAAACAATAGTCAATGACAATAGAAACCTACTGATTGATAAACCCAAAGACTCCGGCTTCTGGGATAAGACTCACTCTTGGACAAAGAATGCTGAGAAAACTGTAAAATAGTATGGCAGAAACTAGGCATAGAACAATATCCCATAATGTGTATCAAGGTAAGGTCAAAATGGATTTAGGATTTAGACATAAAGTGTGATACTATAAGCAAATTAGGAGAAGAAAGGATAGTTTGCTTGTCAAATCTTTAAGAGAGGAATTTGTGAACAAATAAGTATGAAATGAAAAATGGACAATTTTGATTACAATAAATTAAAAAGTTTTTACCACAAACAAAACAAATGCAGCCAATATTAGATGGGAAGCTGAAAGGTAGGACACAATTTTTAATCAGTGTTTCTGATAAAGGCAATGTTTCTAAAATAAATAGTGAAATGACTCAAATTCAGAAAGATAAAAGAAATCATTCTGCAATTGATAAATGGTCAAAGGATGTAAACAGGCCATTTTCAGATGAAGAAAATAAAGCTATCTATATATAGTCATATAAAAAAATGCCCTACATAATGGATTTCCGGGCATGGAACCAAGATGGCAGAGATCAGACAGGAGTCTCTGTAACCTCCTCTACTCTTCCCTCAAACCAACAACATATGAAGCCTCTAGAATGATTTTGAAGTAAAAAAAATCCACAATATCTGGAGGACAACACATTTCTAGAAGAAGGTATTCTGGAAGAACTTCAAAAGAGGTCTGCTTTATTTGGGCAGGGGGGTAGTCTCCTGAACCCGGATTGCAGCACAGGGAGACCAGGGCAGGGAGCTGGAGCAGGGAGCTGGAACAGGAGTTGCAAAAGCAGTCAGAGTGTTGTGCTTTTCACATACCTGGGAGTCTTCTGTGGGCCTCTTGGGCCAATCTGTCCTGATTGTAAGCAGGTGGTTTGGAAATTCTTCCTTTTTTGGGAGGGTAGATTGCGTACCACTGAACCCCTGATGAGTGCCAGACCTAGCTGCCATTACACAGCACCCTAAAGCAATCAATCAATCAACAGAACTGTCCAGCACCTGAAATAACTCAATCAGCAGAATTACCCCAGGGCAAATTAAAGAAGCTGTGCCTCCTTTGCCTTGAACACACCTCACACCTTTAAAAAAATGAATAAAAAACTAAAAAGAGCTCTCAACATAGACAGCTTTTATGGAGTGAGGGAAGAAAAGACCTCAAATCCTGAGGTAAAGCAACTCCAGAAAAAGCCCCAAAGAGAGACATAAACTGGACTCCATGTCACAAGGCTTTCTTTGAAGATTGCATAAAGAATCTTAAAAGAGAGTTAGAAGAAACATGGGGAAATGAAATGAGATCATTGCAAAATAAAAAGGGAAAAATGGAAAAAGAATGCAATAAACAAAAAATGAAATTGGTCAATAGCAAAATTAACTAAAAACAGTAACTGAAGAAAATAAGACATTAAAAATTAGAATTGAACAAATGGAAGTTAATGACTCAACAAGACTACAAGAATCAGTCAAACAAAAACAAAAAAAAATGAAAAGAAAGAAGAAAATATGAAATATCTCCTAGGAAAAACAATTGACCTAGAAAATAGATCTACGACAGACAATCTAAGGATTATAGGGCTTCCTGAATGCCATGATGAAAAAAAGAACCTAGACACTATCTTCCAGGAAATTATAAAAGAAAACTGCCCTGATATTTTAGAATCAGGAGGCAAAATAACTATTGAAACAATCCACCAATCACCTCCTGAAAGAAACCCAAAAATTAAATTCTCCAGGAATATCATGGCTACATTGCAGAACTATCATACCAAGGAAATGATATTGCAAGAAGCCAGAAAGAAACAATTTAAATATCGAGTAGCCACAATTAGGATCACCCAGGACCTAGGAGCTTCCACATTGAAGGATCGAAGAGCCTGGAAGCTGATATTCCGGAAAACAAAGGAACTGGGATTACAGCCAAGAATAAACTATCCAACTAAAATGATCATTATATTTCAGGGAAGAAGATGGACATTCAATGATATAGGTGAATTTCAGCTATTTCTAATGAAAAGACCAGAACTGAACAAAAAAGTTGATCTATAAACATATTACTCAAGAAAAACATAAAAAGGTAACAAGAAAAAAAACTCTTGAGAACTATATTTATGTTATGGATACTTATAGAATGAGTGTTATTTTAAGATTTTATTATTATATTATGATTATTATGATATGGTTATTGTGATTTTATGATTATTGTGATATGATTATTGTGATTCTATGATTATTATGATATGATAATATGAAAAAGAAATTAGAGGTAGAAAAGAGATAACACTGGAAGAAGAGGAAAAGGAGGTAAAATAAGGGACATTACATCACATGTAGAGGAAAAGAAAACCTATAATTGTTGAGGGGAAAAAAGGGAGGGGAATGAGAATTGTGTTAATCTTTATCTCATCAGGTTTGGCTCTGTGAAAATAATAGACATATTGGATATCACAAAGAAACTTGCCTTACCTTATAAGGAAACGGGAGGGAAAGGGGGAAAAGAAAGGGAATAGAATAATAGAAGGGAAAACAGAAGAATTAAAAGAAAAGTGTAAAAAAGGGGGTGGGACTCTAAAGGGGAAGGATTGTTTGAGGGAAGTGGTTACCAAAAGCATAATATAGGGAGGAGGGAAAGACGATAGGAAACAGAAAAGCATAACCTAGGGTAAATAAGATGGCAGGAAATACAGAATTAATTATTTTAATGGTGAATGTGAATGGAATGAACTCTCCCATAAAATGGAAGTGGATAGCAGCCTGGATTAAAAACCAGAATTCAACAATATGTTGTTTACAAGAAACACATTTAAAGCATAGAGACACATACAGGGTGAAGGTAAAAGGCTGGAGCAGAATCTATAATGCTTCAGGTGAACAAAAAAAAAGCAGGGGTAGCAATCCTGATCTCAGATCAAGTAAAAGCAAAGATAGATCTAATTAAAAGAGACAAGGAAGGAAACTATCTTACTAAAGGGTACCACAGACAATGAAGCAATATCAATACTAAACATATATGCACCAAGTAGTATACCATGGAAATTCCTAGAGGAAAAATTCAAAGAGATGCAAGAAGAAATAGACAGCAAACTATAATAGTGGGGGATCTCAACCTCGCTCTCTCAGAACTAGATAAATCAAACCACAAAATAAATAAAAAAGAAGTTAAGGAGGTAAACAAAATGTTAGAAAAGTTAGGTATGATAGATCTTTGGAGGAAATTAAATAGAGACAGAAAGGAGTTTACTTTTTTCTCAGCAGTTCATGGAATTTATACAAAAATTGACCATGTGTTAGGACACAAAAACCTCAAAATCAAATGCAGGAAGGCAGAAATAGTAAATGTTATTTTTTTTCAGATCATAATGGAATAAAAATCACATGCATTATAAGGCCAGGAGAAAATAGACCAAAAAGCAATTGGAAACTAAATAATCTCATTCTAAAGAATGGATGGGTGAAACAGCAAATGGCAGACACAATTACTAATTTCATCCAAGTGAATGACAATAATGAGACAACATAGCAAAATTTGTGGGATGCAGCCAAAGCAGTAATAAGGGGAAACTTTATATCTCTGGATGCTTATTTACATAAAATAGAGAAAGAGAAAAATCAATGAAGTGGGCTTGCAACTAAAAAAGCAAGAGAAAGAACAAATTAAAACCCCCCAATCAAATACCAAACTTGAAATCCTAAAAATGAAAGGAGAGATTAATAAAATTGAAAGTAAAAAAACTATTGAATTAATAAATAAAACTAAAAGTGGGTTTTATGAAAAAACAAACAAAATAGATAAACCTCTAGTTAATTTGATTAGAAAAAGGAAAGAGGAAAATCAAATTGTTAGTCTCAAAAATGAAAAGGGAGAACTTTCCACCAATGAAGAGGAACTTAGAACAATAATCAAGAGTTATTTTGCCCAACTTTATGCCAATAATTTTGATAACCTAAGTGAAATGGAGGAATATCTACAAAACTATAGATTGCTCAGATTAACAGAAGAGAAAATAAATTACTTAAATAGTCCCATTTTAGCAAAAAAAATAGAACAAGTCATTAATCAGCTCCCTAAGAAAAAATCCCCAGGACGAGATGGATTTACATGTGAATTCTACCAAACATTTAAAGAAAAATTAACTTCAATATTATATAAACTATTTGAAAAATAGTGAATGAAGGACTCCTACCAAATTCCTTTTATGACATAGACATGGTACTGATACATAAACCAGATAAAACAAAAACAGAGAAAGAAAATTATAGACCAATCTCCCTAATGAATATTGATGCAAAAATCTTAAATAAAATATAAGCAAAGAGATTACAGAAAATCATCCCCAGAATAATACCCCATGACCAAGTAGGATTTATATCAGGAATGCAGGGATGGTTCAATATTAGGATAACTATTAGCATAATTGACTATATCAATAACAAATTAACAAAAATATATGATTATCTCAATGGATGCAGAAAACGCATTTCATAAAATCTAGCATCCATTCCTATTAAAAAAAACACTAGAGAATATAGGAATTAATGGACTTTTCCTTAAAATAGTCAGTAGCATCTATTTAAAACCATCAGCTAGCATCATATGTAATGGTGATAAAGTGGAACCATTCCCATTAAGATCAGGTGTGAAACAAGGTTGCCCACTCTCATCATTACTATTCAATATTGTATTAGAAATGCTAGCTTTGGCAATAAGATAAGAAAAAAAGATCAAAGGAATTAGAGTAGGTCATGAGGAAACCAAATTATCACTCTTTGTAGATGATACGATGGTATACTTAGAGAACCCTAGAGAATCAACTAAAAAACTATTAGAATTAATGCACAAGTTTAGCAAAGTTTCAGGATACAGAATAAACCCACATACATCATTAGCATTTTTATACATCACTAACAAAATCCAACAGCAAGAGATACAAAGAGAAATTCCATTTAAAATAACTTTCAATAGTATAAAATATTTGGGAATATATCTGCCAAGGGAAAGTCAGGATCTATATGAACAAAACTACAAAACACTCTCCACACAAATAAAGTCAGATCTAAACAATTGGAAAAATATCAAGTGCTCTTGGATAGGTCAAGCGAATATAATAAAGATGGCAATACTACCTAAACTAATCTATTTATTTAATGCTATACCAATCAAATTCCCAAGAAATTATTTAACTGACCTAGAAAAAATAACAACAAAATTCATCTAGAAAAACAAAAGGTCAAGAATTTCAAGGGATTTAATGAAAAAAAAAAGCAAATGAGGGTGGCCTAGCTGTACCAGATCTAAAACTATATTATAAAGTAGTGTTCATCAAAATCATTTGGTACTAGCTAAGAAACAGAGTAGTGGATCAGTGGAATAGGTTAAGTTCACAGGACAAAATACTCAATGACAATAGTAATCTAGTGTTTGATAAATCCAAAGACCCCAGCTTTTGGGATAAAAACTCACTATATGACAAAAACTGCTGGGAAAATTTGAAACTAGTATGGAAGAAACTAGGCATTGAACCATAGTTAACACCATATAACAAGATAAAGTCAAAATGGATTCATGATCCAGACATAAAGAATAATATTATAAACAAATTAGAACAATGTAGGATGGTTTACCTCTCAGACCTATGGAGGAGGAAGGAATTTGTGACCAAAGAAGAACTAGAGATCATCATTAATCACAAAATAGATAATTTTGACTATATCAAATTATAAAGTTTTTGTACAAAGAAAATGAATGCAGACAAGATTAGAAGGGAAGCAATGACCTGGGAAAACATTTTTACATTCTAAGACTCTGATAAAGTCTTCATTTCTAAAATATATAGAGAATTGACTCAAATATGTAAGAATTTAAGCCATTTTCCTATTGCTAAATGGTCAAAAGTTATGAACAGACAATTTTCAGATGATGAAATTGAAACTATTTCTAGTCACATGAAAAGATGCTCCAAATCACTATGGTTCAGAGAAATGCAAATTAAGACAACTCTGAGATACCATTGCATATCTGTCAGATTGGCTAAAATGACAGGAAAAGATAATGACAAATGTTGGAGGGGATGTGGGAAAACTGGGATACTGATACATTGTTGGTGGAACTGTGAACAAATCCAACCATTCTGAGAGCAATCTGGAGCTATGCTCAAAAAAGTTATCAAACTATGCTTACCCTTTGACCCAGCAGTGTTTCTACTGGGTCTATATCCCAAAGAGATATTAAAGGAGGTAAAGGGCTCCACATGTGCAAGAATGTTTGTGGCAGCCCTTTTTGTAGTGGCTAGAAACTGGAAACTGAATGGATGCCCATCAGTTGGAGAATGGCTGAATAAATTATGGTATACGAATGTCATGGAATGTTATTGTTCTGTAAGAAATGACTAGCAGGATGATATCAGAGAGGCCTGGATAGACTGGCATGAACTGATGCTGAGTGAAATCAACAGAACCAGGAGAAGATTATTCACAGCAACAAGACTATACGGTGATCAATTCTGATGGACATGGTTCTCTTCAACAATGATGTGATTCAAACCAGTTCCTGTTGTTCAGCGATGAAGATAGTCATATACATCCAGAGAGAGGCCTGAGGGAACTGAGTTTGGACAACTCAGCATTTTAATGCTTTCTGTGAATATTTCCTTGCATTTTGTTTTCCTTCTTTGGTTGTTTTTTTTCTCTCTCTCTTTCTAGATCTGTTTCTTGTGCAGTAAGATAACGGTATAGATATGTATACATATATTGGATTTGTCATATAATTTAACATATTTAGCATGTATTAGATTACCTGTCATCTAGGGGTGGGGGTCGGGGGAAGGAGGGGAAAAGCTTGGAACAAAAAAAAAGTTTTGCAAAGGTCAATATGGAAAAATCACTCACATGTTCTGTAAATAAAAAGCTTTTAATAATTAAAAAAATACCCTGGGGGCAACTAGGTCAGACAGTGGATAGAGCACCAGCCCTGAAGTCAGGAGGACCTAAGTCCAAATCTGGCTTCAGACACAACACTTCATTGCTATGTGACCCTGGGCAAGTCACTTAACCCCAATTGCCTCAGCCAAAAAAAAAAAAAATGCCCTAATTCATTATTGATTAGAGAAATGCAAATTAAAATAGTTCTGAGGTAACACCTTACATCTCTCAGATTGACTAAGGTGACAGTAAAAGAAAATGTTAACCATTGAAGGTTATGTGAAAAAACTGGAACATTATTACACTGTTAGTGAAATTGTGAACTGATTCAACCATTCTGGAGAGAGCTTTGGAACTATGCCCAAAGGGCTATAAAACTATTTCTCTTTGATTTAGCAGTACCACTACTAGGTCTATATCCCAAAGAAATCATAAAAAAGGGAAAAGGACCCACATATCTGAAAACATTTATAGCACCTTTTTTAGTGATAGTAAAGTAATAGAGATTGAGTCAATGCTTATCAATTGGGGAACAGCTGAACAAATTGTGATATAGGAATGCAATGTAATATTATTGTTCAAGACATGATAAGCAGGAAAATTTTAGAAAAACTCAGAAAGACATATCAACTGATGTTGAGTGAAGCAAGCAGAACCAGGAGGACAATATACAGTAACAGTAACATTTTGTGATGATCAATTATGATAAATTTAGTTTTTCTTAGCAACACATTGTCCCAAGAAACTTTCAAAGAACTTGTGCTGGAAAATGCCATCACAAAGGAATGGAGATTGAATGGAGATCCAAACATACTGTTTTTACTTTTTAAAAAAATTGTGGGGTTTTTGTTTTTTTTCCCCTCAGGTTTCCCTTTTTGTTTTTCATTCTTCTTTCACAACATGACTAATATGAAAATGTTAAACATTTTTGTTCATATATAGCTTATATCAGTTTGCTTGCTGTCATGGAGAAAGAAGGAAGGGAGGAAGAAAATTTTGGAAATCAAAATCTTACAAAAATGAATGCAATTGGAAAAAAATACTATTTATTAAGTGAAAAAATGGGGGATGAGATAGAGGAGTACTCTGGGTGCATAAGAAAAGAAAAGGTAGAATGGTGTAAATTATTTCACATGAAGAGGTGGGGAAAACCTAGTACAGTGGAGTGAAAGATGGGAGGGTGGGAAAGACTTGGCAAAATGATGTGAAGTGAAATAAGCACAATTAGGAAAACATTGTATACAGTATCAGCAACATTGTGTGATGATCAACTATGACTGACTCAGCTCTTCTCAGCAACATAATAATCGAAGACAAGTACAAAGGACTTACTAAGGAAAATATTATCCGTAAACACAAAAAGAATTGATAGACTGAAAAAATATGGAAGTATATATTTTTTCTAATTATGATATCTCTGCACTCATTCATTTCAAAACTCATCGAATTCAGTTTTCTTTTTCTTTTTTTTTTCCTTTTTTGCTGAGGCAATTGGGGTTAAGTGACTTGCCCAGGGTCACACAGCTAGGGATCGAATTCAGTTTTCAATGCATTTTGACAAGAAAATAATGCTTCAGTACTTCATTGGCATTCTTTCACTTGATTGTTGTCTTGGTTGAGCAGTTGGAATGTGAGTTTGAGCAAGTATACTGCCCAGTTCCTGCTGCTATTGAGCTCAGCTCCTTTCCATGAAGATGATGTGCAGGATTGTCAAGTTGGATCCCAGAATGCTGAGGTTTTGCTCACCATTAGGGATATCATGGGGCAATTCCTGCAGGACTATATATAGTTTCCTGACTCCCAAAACAGTAGTACTAGAAGAGACTAGAAATAGACTAGAAGTGACTGAAGTGCTCAGCAGGAAGAGAAACAGCAGTAGTAGGCGCAGCTGGGTTGTCACAATCAATAGTAGTTGGAGCTCAGACTGAGGCAATGGTAATAGTTTTCAAGAATCTAGGGCTCCTGCTGGCTGTGAGTGTGGAAGAGTCCTGGGTAATGCAAGGCATGGGACCATGCCTTCTGCCTCCACATCCAGGCCCCATTATCCCCAAATCCCCCAAGGAAACATTCTGTGAAGAGGGGAAGAGAATAAAGATGGAGGTTCCTCTTAGAAAATGAGTTGGATCAAGAAAGGAGGAGAGTGGCTCATCTGTACTGACTTGTTTCTTCTCATTTGGAAGGTCCACTTTTCCATTTAGGGTACGGAGTGGGCAGGTATGGTTAATCTGCAGACTTGAGACATATACCTAATGAGAAAAATTAGGTAGGTACTCATCATTTTTTCACTATTCTTTGTGCCTTCTGGAATCAATTAACAATGAATATGAAGATATCACTGTACTTCATTTTCTTGTGATATTTTCTCCCCTTTTGATCTATTTCTTCTTTCACAGCTGTTGTTGTTTGTCTTGTGATTAATATGAAAATAGGTTTTACATGATAGCATATGCATAAACCATATCAAAATACCTACTATGTTTGTTAGAGAGGAAGAACAGGGAAGGAGAAAAATTGGAATTCACAATGTAAAACTGAATGATAAATTTTTTTGACATGTAATTTTGGAAAAAATACTATTTAAACATTTTAAAACATCCTTTTTTCATCCCTTGGTACAGAACAGCATATATCTGTGAAAGGCCAACTTAGTCTTTACTAGCTTGTCAGCTCACTTCACAGAGGTGGCAGTGGAATATCCAACATTGTTTCTTTTCCCTGTAGATAGTTTTTCCATTTATAGTTTCAGTCTCGTTAATTTGTGTTGTTAACAACTGAGGATCTTTCCCTAGCTCCTTATCCAAGTGAGGATTTTGTTTTATGAGTCATAGACCTTTAAAAAGAAGATTGGACAATTCATATAACTTCAATTCGTTTTATGTCAAAAAACTATGGATTCCTGACTAGGTCAGACCTAGGTGAGTCTTTTAAACACTGGTAGTTCTCCTAAGAAAGTCTGGAAACCATGGTAGCTTTCAAAAAAGTTTCTCCCTAGCTAAATAAAGTAGGTTGATTTCTGGGCTTTATCCATAATGTAATGGCTACTTTCACTGCAGTAGAAATGGCTTGGCACTTACTCATTCAATCTCCAGACACATGGGCCCAACTTTTTGGTTTCTTTTATTTAATGGATAACATGTAATTCCCATGGTGCATTTCACCATTTCCTATGCCTCCTGGCACAAATATTTGGAGGTGCTAGACCTCAAAGTAGCATTTGGGCCATCTCATCTACCTCCCTTCCAAGTGAGGATTATTCTGTATTTAGCTCATGTTTTCCAGGATTTGGAGTACTTTTGATATTAGTGACTCAAGTGAAAGAACTAACACCACTTCTTTTGGCAGGGAGCAAGGGCCAAAGCTTGGCAGATCAAACTTTTAGGGGTTCTGTCCTTGCTTACTTTCCCCTTGTAATGAAAACTAAAGAAATTCTTTTTTTAAGTGCTTATTGGCATGGTCTATTTGTAAATGTTTATAATTGTGTCACTACTTTGTTGAAATATGCCCTTTTGGTTTTTAATTACCATGCATTTTTTCTTTTAATTTCTTCCTTTCTCATCTTGTTGAGTATTTAGAAGCTTATGCCTTCCTATGATGATTTTGAGTGATTATTTTCTTAAAACAGTCTTTGCCTACATATAACTTTTTTTTCTCTGTAAGGTTAGTGGCATTTATTCAGATAGCCTTAACATGAAGAAGGATAAATGCATGTGGATGAATGAATGAATGAAAAATAATATTTATTAACACAGTACTACATGAAAAATACTAGCAATACAAAAAAGTATGCCAGATATTTCTTTTTAAGGAACGTTCATCCTAATGGGGAAACCCACATATATAAGAAGTATTAACTGAAAATCAGATATGGAAATATACATGGTGATTCATCATGTCATTTCCATTGATAAAACTGTAATGATTTCTATTATTGGGCTATTCAACATTGTCAATTTGGTTCATGGTAGAGATTTGAGAGGCAAAATGTTTTCTTCTAATCAAATATTGCCCAAAACAACAAATTTCAATGTTCTACCAATAGAAGTTCTTTTCTTTGGTTTCAATCAATCAACATGAATTTATTGGGTACCTATTTTTGCCAGGCCCTTAATTTACATTTGGATCTTTCCCTTTACACATTTAACTCATCATTTCTTAATATGGATACATTTTCCAGAATTCTTCAAATTTTGCTTTTGGCTAAATTCTTTAAATCTCTAAAAAAAGAGAAAGGGGGAATAAACCTTTATTAAATGCCTAATATGTGCCAGATACTAGAAGTCTTATCTCATTTCATCCTCACAAAAATCCTTTGAGGTATTCTCACTTTGCAGTTGGGGAACTGTATGGTTAGTAAATTCTGAGACCATATTTAAACTTATTTCTTCTTTAGTCCTGGCCAGGCACTCTATCTGCTATGCTATCTTTCTGCCTAAGGACACCAATATGAACATTTTCTATAAAAGAGGATTTGGAAAGAATTATATATTTCATACACAATTATTTACCTTGATTAATGACAATAGGATATAAGGTCCTTGAAAGTAGGTAATTTTTTTGGTAGTAGTAATGCCTGATACATATTAGGCATCAAAGTAAAATGTGTGTCTCATTGAATTTTTGAAGTTTTCAATCCAATTCCAAAGGCAATCGCTACGTTTTAAATAAAGAAAATGTTTAGTAATGAGTATAGTTAAAGTTAGTTGAATCTTATAACATTTTGTGTTTTGCCTAGAAAAAAATTTGAAATATATTTTTGTTTCTATAAATATTTCCCATTTAAATGTAAAAAATTAACATTCAATTAAGAATTATTGGAATTTCTCTTCATCCCACTTTGTTTTCTTCTTTGAGAATTTGATTTCAATTTTACATGTGAAGCCATGCAAAATTTATTTCCATATTAACTATGTTGCCAAAAAAGATAAAAACCAAGAATACTAAAAAAAAAGTTTTAAAAAGATGCTTTAATATGAATTCAAAATTCATCATTCTGTCTCTGGAGGTAGAAAGAATTTTTGTGGTCCTTTGGAATTGTTTTTGGTCATTGCATTAATCAGAATAGCTAAGTCTTTCACAGTTGATCATCTTTAGAGTATTGCTGTTACTAGGTACAATGTTCTTCTGGTTCTGCTCATTTTATTTTTGCATTCGTTCACATAAATTTTGCCAAGTTTTATGTAACAATCCTACTTGTCATTTCTAAAGCACTGTATAATTTCATCACAATCATATACCACAATTTGTTCACCCTTTCCCCAATTAGTGGGTATTCATTAAATTTCCAATTCTTTTTCACTACAAAAAGAGCCACTATAAAATTTCAGTATACTAGGCCCTTTTTGATTTTCTTTGAACGCTTTGTCATACAGATCTAATAGAGCTATTGCTGGGTCAAAGGCTTTGAGTTATTTTATAGCCTATTGTTGCCTATAATCTTGAAATATGTGCATATATGACTACAATTACTTCAACACTTCATGGCTATACCTAGCCATCTTCACTTGTCCTAATCTATATCTTAGCACTGGATTCTGATAGCTCCATAGAAAAAAGTGAAACTGGTGACTTTGCACAGCCCTCCCTCACTTAAATATAATTCACTTCTATGTCATGGTATCACTTCACTGATGTTTTGGTCCTCTTTGAGAACAAAGGACAAACAACATTTACTAAGCACCTACTCTGTGTTTGAGATACAAAAAAAAGTCAAATGACTGCTTTCAAGGAATTCACAGTGTAATGATTGAGAAATCATGAAAACAACTATGTTCAAACTATATAAAATCTAATTTGGAAATAATCCTAAAAAGGAAGGCACTAGCATTAAGAGAAGTTGGAAAAGACTTTCTATAGAAGATAGCATTTTAATAGTGATCTGAAGGTAACCAGGGATTATAGGAAGTGGAGATGAAGGAGAAGAAAGGAATTTCAAGCATGGAGAACGGTCAATGAAAATGCTCAGGGTCAGAAGATGTTGTGTCTTGTTTGAGAAGTATCAAGTCGATCAATGTCACTGGTAGATATAATAAGCCTAGAAAGATATGTGTGTGGGGAGGAGGTAGGGTATGTTATAAGCAACTTTGAACATCATAAAGAAAATTTTATATTTTAACTTGAATGTAACAGGAAAGCCATTGGAGTTTATTTTGTTGGTGGAGAGGAAATGTCACAGTCAGACTCGTACTTTAGGAGTACTATGGTGGTAGTGGTTATGGGGTGAGGTGGTATGACATTCATAGATAATCATCCATACTTCCATGTGTTAAAAGACAATTTCATGAGTGGCTGCTGTCAAAAGATAATAATGATCTTTGGTGATAAACTATTTTTTGATACAAACAAAGTTGATGTTTAGAAATGAATCACCAATTTTATACTTTAATTCGAATGTGTTCTGATGACAAAATCTAAACTCTTTTGAAAGAGATTACATTTTGTTGGGGCACTGAAAAGAACTTTAGTCCAGAATTTTTATGTATATTTAAGGGTAAATAGGCATGTTTGAACCAACCATTTTTATAAGCATAGTTTTATTCATATTTTCTATTAATTTTAGATTTCATTGTATGTTATTTTCTCTAATTTTGAATTTTAGAATTCACTAAAACAATATTAATGTGAGTTCCTTGAAATGAGGTTCCGAATGTAAGAGCTATTTTTATCTTTGTCTCTGTATCCTCAGAAATTTCCATGATATCTGACACATAAGTGCTTAAATATATTGATATATATTATTTTTGTTTTCAAAGATACCTTTGGATAAGAGTGTCAGGATTGTAGTCAAGAAATCCTAAATTCAAGTCTCGTTTCAGATGCTTACGAGATTTTTAACCCTGGACAAGTCACTTAATCTATTTTCCTCCATTTTTTTCTACTATAAAATGACGGTAACATTACTTACTTTGCAGTTATTGTTGCGAAAATTAAGTGAGATAATAATTGTAAAGTTCTTAGCATACCTATCTGATACATAGTAGACACTAATGAAATGCTTACTTCCTCTTTTTATCTTCCCCCCTTCCAGTCATTTATTCATCTCAATGAATCCATAATCTTATTTATGTGGTAACTCCCAAAGAGTGCCAATGGCAGCTTCTACCATCCTGCATAATAACTCTTTTGCATGTCTGCCAGAAAATAGAATGTAATTTTTATACAGCTTGTCAGGTTGCAAGATACTTTACATATATCTTATTATTGTCCTCTTAATAACCTTGTAGGCTAGATTCTATTATAATACCCACTTTACAGATGAGGAAACAATGGCTGTTCAGGATTCCATAACTTGGAGCTGGGAGGGAGCTTAGAACAGGGGAGGTCAGAGCTGGCATCAAATGAAACAATTCTCTATGACAAATTCACTCAATATTAAATATGGGACACTACTTAGGATTAGGATGTGAAGTTAGTTTTTTTCTGACTCTGAGTCAATGATATTGAACTACTTCACAAGAATCTTCCACAAAGGATCTAACAAACTCTCTAGAGACCTTTCTCTGGTTCTTTTGTGGGCTGCGGATACCAATTAAGCTTCTTAGCTCTCAATCCATTATCATCCCTTCCTTTTCATAAATGACCTGTCAAATATGCCCTCAATGGTGTCTGTTGATCCATTTCTTTATGGAAATCATTGCTGGGTATTTTAAATGACCAAGAATTTTATTGACAAGGCCCTGTGATGGGCCTTTAGCTTTATATCATCAGTTGAAATGTCATCTGAAAATATCATCTTTCTCCTGGTGGAATTCATCCCATTGACAAATACCTTCAAAGCAAGCACCTGTTTCTGTTTCCTCTTGTGTTTGATATTGATAATCAGCAGATAATTGAATAGTGATCAAAATAAATTATAGGATATTATATGATTTCAAGTTATTGTGAAAATAAAGAAAATGACTGTCACCCAGAGGACAATGGAAAATTATATGACTTCAATGTACAATCAAAGAGGAACTTCAGGGGAAAATAAGAGTGAAAGATGCAATCAGGAAGATGTATTTCAAGGGATAACAGGTGGAAAGCTGGGGGGCTACATTGTTTATCTTTAATGTCAGGAGAAAACAAGGAAGGCATCCAAAATATTTGATGATCCCACTTTTGGTGAATTGAGAGGATATGGACAAATGTCACAAGATGGGTAGACTCAGATTGTGATTTTTATCATTTGAAAAAACACCTCAAATGGTGAGGTCACATGAACTAACATGCATTTGAATACTTGAGTGAGAGAAATTAAAAGAAACTTTAGAATTAAGTTTATTTTAAAATAATATTTTGGCAATAAATAGGTAGTTGACAAAGTAAATTACATATTCCCTGAACTCTGAAGAATTCTTAAAATTATTAACATGTGTTCTATAAAAAATAATCCATGAATGAGAATGCTAGTCATATGTACATAGGAATTCTTATCAATACATTGACTAAGTAAATTTCTGGCCAATGATAAAGCATCCTATTCATAAACACACACACATATACACACACACATTTGGAAATAGCCAATGTAAGACTTTTTTTTGTTTTGTTTTGTTTTCTTTCACTATGTATATTGTTACTATGGTTTTATCAGAGCAGGGACCAGTTAGTAGCCACACCTTCTGACTCCTGATTAATATTAATAACAAGTAACATTTATGTAACATTTATATAATATATATATATATATATACATGACATGGTGCTAACCACTGTACAATTCTAAATTCCTTTGATTGTCACAACAGCTCAAGAGATAGGTGCTATTATTATCCCCATTTATAGATGAGAAAACTGAGGCAAACAGAGGTGAAATGACTTTCTGTGTAAATATCTGAGACTGAATTTGAACTCAGATTTTCCCATTTGCAGGACCAACATTAACATATAACTGCAAACAATATGGACATTATTACCTATAATGAACTACAATGCAGGTGTTTGGGGAAAGAAGTAAATTATAAATGTGGTTAATAGAATCTAATTGATCATAATCCAAATTATCCAGAATTGTTTGCTTTTTCTTTCTTTTCAGGAACAAGAGTTAAATCCTAACAAAACAGTATCAGGTCAAGGATTATTAGGATTGTTTTTAAACAACTTTCTGAATACATAATGGAATCAGTTTAGATCAGAGTTGCTTAACCTTTTTGTGTAAGGTATCCTTTTGACAAGGGGCAGCGAGATGGCATAGATGATAGAGTGCAAGACCTGGAGTCAAGAAGACTCTTCTTTCTAAGTTCAAATCTGATCTCAAATCAGATATTTACTAGCTGTGTGATCCTGGGAAAGTCCCTTTACCTTGTTTGCTTTAGTTTCCTCTTCTGTAAAATAAGCAGGAGAAGGAAATGTCAAACTACTCTAGTATCCTGGCTAAGAAAATCCCAAATGGGATCATGAAGAGTGAAAAATGACTGAACAACAACAATCCTTTTGGCAATCTAGTGAAACTTGTGGACAACTGCTAAGAATAATGATTTTAAATTTATAAAATAAAACATTAGATTACAAAGGAAACCAATGATTAGGGTAAGTAAAGTTGATATTTGTTTTTCATTCCAGTTCAGAACCTATTAAATTGTATCTAGAAACCCTTTAGAAGCCCATGGACCCCAGGTTGAGAATTCCTGGTCTAGATTCAGTCTAATATTTTATTTCCTATACCTACAGCACAGTGATCATAGTTATTCAGAATTTTAACCTAAAGGTTTTGAAAGATCTTGAATCATAGATTATATAGATATATTTAGCACTCTGAAATAAAGTCAATATAAACCTCCCACAAAATAGAAGAGACAACTATTCCAACCTAGAAAGTTTTCTGTAACTAGATTTGAAATGAATTTTTAAAAAGTTTTTATTAATGCTCATTTAACCATCAAATGAAGTTAATAGGAATCCCTCACCCTCCAAAAGTATTTCCATTAGTCTTGGTTTCAATAGTAAAAGTACAAAAAACAGTAGGTCTGGCTTGGCTATGAAAAAAAAAAATTGAGTTGGAAAGAAATTAAGGTTGGTACTAATTATGTAATTTCTGTTTTATATAAGGAAATAGTATTTTTGTAAGCTGGATCCTCCTCTTCCCCCCAAAAAAAAATAAATCAAGAAAGTTAGAAATACTCATCTACCTGTTTTTTTTTTTTTTTTTTTTGATTCACACTGAACTCTTGGATGCCCTACAAACAAGACACTCTATTTCTTTGCTTCAGGAATTCTCTCATGCTGTGCTTCATACCTGGAATGCTTTCCTTTCTTTGCTCCAACTGCTGACTTCCCGCCTTCCTTAAGTTTCAGCTAAAATCCATCCTTGTACAGGAAGGCTTAATTCCAGTGTCATCCCTCTGCTAATCACTTCCTCTTTATCCTGTATGTAGTTATAACTATATCTATATACTTACATTTCTTTTCCCTCATTAGATGTAAGCACCTTA
This sequence comes from Myrmecobius fasciatus, assembly GCA_023553655.1. NCBI lineage: Eukaryota > Metazoa > Chordata > Mammalia > Dasyuromorphia > Myrmecobiidae > Myrmecobius > Myrmecobius fasciatus. The sequence goes on from JAJPUD010011522.1 coordinate 36,847, forward strand.
ATGATAGGGACTACCTTTTGTGTCTTTTTGGATGTCTATTACTTAACTCAGTACCTGGCTCATTTATTGTTGTTCTTCAATTGTTTAAGTAGTGTCCAACTTTTTGTAATCCCATTCAAGATTTTTTTGGCAAAGATACTGGAGTGGTTTGACTTTCCTTCTCTGCTTCATTTTATAGATGAGGAAACTGAGGCAAGCAGAGAATTAAGTAATTTGACTGCGATCATATAGTCAGTAAACATCTGAAGCCATATTTGAACTCTTGAATATGAGAGTTCCTGACTTCTGTCCTGGTACTCTATCCACTGTGCCACTTAGGTGCCCAAAACACACCTAGAACATAGTAGGTACTGTATAAATGCTTATTGATTGATTGGTTTGTGTTATTTGAAGCCAAAATATGAATAGTTGAGTTAGAATAAATTGAATTTTCTGAAGAATGAATTACTCAGGAGAGGAAACATAGTAAGGAATAAAAGATGGAAGCTCTTGCTAGTATAGTTTAGATTATTCTTATGTAAGGAATGTGGGAAAAAATGGTGATGAGGGACAAGTAATAAGAGAAACATAGCAGAGAATGGGATGATGAATAGAGAGCTTGATTCAGAGTCAAGAAGTTTGCAATCTTTGATATATCTGGGCCATGTTCAAAAAGTTATCAAACTGTGATCCAGAAGTGTTTCTACTGGGCCTATATCCCAAAGAGATCCTAAAGGAAGGAAAGAGATCAAACATGTGCAAAAATGTTTATGGAAACCCTTCTTGTAGTGGCAAGAAACTGGAAACTGAGTGGATGCTCATCATTTGGAGAACGGCTGAATAAGTTTTGGTATGTGAATGTTATGGAATATTATTGTTTTGTAAGAAATGACCAGTGGGATAATTTCAGAGAGGCCTGGAGAGACTTGCATGAACTGATGCTAAGTGAAATTAACAGAACCAGGAGATCATTGTACACAACAACATCAATATTATACAACAATCAATTCTGATGGATGTGACTCTTTCCAGCAATGAGATGATTGATGCTACTTCCAATGATCTTGTGATGAAGAGAACCATCTACATCCAGAGAGAGGATTGTAGGAACTGAATGTGGATCGCAACATAACATTCTCACTCTTTTTGCTGTTGTTCACTTGCATTTTGTTTTCTTACTAATTTACTTTCTTTTTTTGATCTGATTTCTCTTGTGCAGAAAGAGAATTGTATAAACATGTTTATACATATTGAATTTAACATATATTTTAACATGTTGAACATATATTGGATTGCTTGCCATCTAGGGGAGGGGGTAGGGGGAAGGAGAAAATCTGAAGCACAAGGCTATGTAAGAGTCAATGTTGTCAAATTTTCTGTGCATGTGTTTTGAAAATAAAAGCTTTATTTAAAAATAGCATATCTGAGAAAGAATATTTTCTTTATTCATTAGATGACAAGAGGTGATTTATCTAAGCTATAAGAAAGATGAGGTTGGGATCTGAGAAATTCTTGGCTTTAACACTTAGGTCCTACATTTTCCAAGGTAGGACTGGGCTTCAGAAAAGATACAATTTTGATTTCTAACTTGGGGACAGTAATGATATTAACTGTAGAGTGGGGAGCCCCTATAAGCTTTCAATACATGATTTGCTTATGGTTTGGTTGGATAGAAAATGATTGAGAATGGTTCTTTTTACCTGTGATTAAAGGACGCAAATTAAGCAGGTGTACTGACTGGTCTGGAGTAATGGTAAGCAGTTCCTGGAGCTTTCTAAGCTTAGGTGGGGCTTTGATATTCTGATCTATGAGGGAAGAGAGAGAGAGAGAGAGAGAGAGAGAGAGAGAGAGAGAGAGAGAGA
>JAJPUD010011522.1:38697-54175 GCA_023553655.1 Myrmecobius fasciatus
AGAGAGAGAGAGAGAGAGAGAGAGAGAGAGAGAGAGAGAGAGAGAGAGAGAGAGACAGAGAGAGAGAGAGAGAGAGAGAGAGAGAGAGAGAGAGAGAGAGAGAGAGAGAGAGAGAGAGGGAATATGTATGACAGGACTGATGTTAAATTGTAAAGTATAATTTCTGGGATTGTCTAGAATCAGTCATATTAAAGTAAGAGATGGGATGTGGTGGGAAAGTGACCCAGAACTCCTATGTCTTCAACCAAATCTGATAGGAAGATGAGTAAATGAATGAAAGTATATTTATTAAACACTTAATTATGTGCAAAGCTCCCCGCTTAAGGAGCAAATATATTTAAATATACTTTTTTTTTTAGCCAATTGGGTGATTTGCCCAGGGTCACACAGCTAGGAAGTGTTAAGGAGGTCAAATTTGAACTCAGGTCTTCCTGATTTCAGGGCTGGTGCTCTATCCACTGTGTCTTCTAGCTGCCCCCACATTTTTTTAAGAAAGATAAAATTCTTAATTTCAAGGAGTCACACTCTAATTGGGGGAGATGGAAAGAAGTCCAGAATATATACAAGGGACAGATGGTAAGGTTCAGAACTTCTTATACTGCAAAAATAAGTCAGTAAAAATGCAAGGGACTGAAAACACATAGCAAGGCCAAAGGATCGTCTCACCAAAATGAAAAGAATTCCAAATTATTGATATCCTGTAAATTATCAGGAAGGCTGGGCAAAGTGAGAATGAAAGGACAGAGAATACCCATAATAGTGGTATGTATTCTTATCAATAACTGAGCTGCATGAATAGTAGGACAGAGGAGTTCCTGAGTGAAGGCCACTTTACTTGATCCAGATTAAATCCAGTTTATGATGGGATTGAAAAGGAATTTAGTGTATTTCTGTGATTGGTGAAGGAATTTGTGAGGCACTAACTTACTTGCCAAGCATATAGTAAGAGTTCCAAACTTGAAGTCAAGAAAAATGAGTTCAAATACTTCCTTAGAGAACTAGCTATAACCTTTAAGTTTCAATTTCTTCTTCAATAAAATGAATAGAGTAAAAATCCCTACCTCATATGATTACTGTGAAAATATATACAAAATACTTTGTAAACTTTAAGGTATAACATAAATGCTATTGTTGTTATTGTTGTCAGGAGGTTTATAATATGTGGACCAGAATTTCTGTTTAAAGTAATAGACATAAAAGTCACATTTTAGCATAAATACATTGATGATAGAATTTTTTTAACTGTCAAAGTGCAAAATCAGCCCAAGGTTACTGTTAATTTTCAACCAACTTTATATTTGATTAGTTCAAGAATGGAAGGCATAATGAAAATCCTTTTCATTCAAAGCTCACCATGGGATGTAAGAGGATACTTAGACTTCATTTTAGCTAGAAAATAATCCCATTTTAACTTTCCTTCTGATAAAACAAATATAAAGTACAAATTGAAGCACAAATTTTGGAAAGTGTGGCAAGTCATAAAGTTTGGCAGAACATGAAAACATCTTGGAGCTAGAATATAATATAGCTAGAATATAATCCAAGAAATCTAAGTGGTTCCTGGGGGCCATAAACATTCCTTTCTTCTACTTCTGATTTCTAAAGATTCAGAAACCAACATGAAACTAAGAAGTGATAGCAATATCTACATGCCATTTCCCTATGATTTTTGTTTCTGCAGAGTAAATTCAATACTTCAAATATCAAATCATGGAAAGGGTAAAGCAACACTTTTCTTTGAAGAAAAAGCTACCTAGATTACCTCAAAAACACAGAAATATTAAAGGCAAAAAATGCGTGTTACACCTTTGAAAAAAAAGAGAAAATAAAGGGGAATGAATTGGAGGAGGTGAAGATTTGTCTGTTAATTAGCCAAAATCATACATGAGGCAAATTCATTTGGGATCAGGAGGGATGTGATGGTGATGTAGAATGTAGTCCTACACTCACTTTGTTATGGACACAGTTATACTAGGAGGAAGTGGCTTGTCTCCCTCATTGCCAACATCCAGAGAGTATTGGCTTTGTTTTACATTGGTTTTGATAAGCAAGGTAAACCATTAAAGAGGAATGAAAGAATTCAAATACCAATAAAGCAAGGTCAGGATTACACAAGATTGCTGCAAATAGAAGAAAAGAAAGAAAAGTTTAGAATTTGGAATACCAGAAGACAAAAGAAAAAGTCTTAAAACCAAGCTAAATTTATTCTTAGAAATTGAATATAATTCTACAACATTTTTTAAAAAAGCTTTTAATAAGATATATGGCTTGTAAATGTTGCAGAAGAAAACACCAGAGATGGTTAGATGGGCAGAATACTTGAAATTCAAACACAAGACAAGAATAATCTAGAAAGATATACATATATATATTTGAACAATTTGAAGGGATTAAGACAATTTTCTCTTTATAATTCTATTCTCTTCTATGGTAACAAAGAGATTATAGAAAGACAAAATATAAATCCTGGTTTTGATATTGCCCTATTTTGTTAAATGTAAAAAAAGGAAATAAAGAGAGGGAAAGGACAATGTTAGAAAAGAAATGGATAGAAACTTACAATTTCTCATAATTGGAGTATGCCAGCAGAAGACTATCTGAACATCAAAGCAAGCAAGGGGAGAAAAGGAGAAAAAAAATTATGATAATATATTTAAAACTGGAAGAGAATTTAAAGATTGAATTTACTTTTTTTTAATAACAAATGTAGAAACTAAATCCAGGAAAGTTAAATGACTTCCCCAAGAAAATATAGCTATTAAGTATCTGAAACTGGTCTTTCTGATATAAAATCTATTACTTTATCAATTACAATAGGAAAAGGAGAGTTGAATTTTTCCCTAGCTCCAATTACACTCACAGTGTGTAGTGTAGCAATTCATTAAAGCCAAAAGTGAAAAAAATGTGTAAGGGGAGATGGTAGATAGAGATTAAAAGGGAGTGCAGAGTTGAAAAGGAAATAGAAGCAAATCAAATAGCTATGAAGGACTGAATGTGAAAGAAGATTAAAAGGAGGGGAGGGAAAAAGACAAGAATCAAAGATATAGATGTGGGTGAGGTAAAGAGAAAAAAAAAGACTGAGGAATTAGATTAGAGCAGGACTCCTAATACTTTTTCTACTCATTACCCTTTTCCTCTGAGAAATTTTTACACGCTATTGGGTAAAAAACATTTACTGACAATAAATCATAATTCTGTTACACCTACATTCAGTTATGAAACCATATATGGAGTTACAACTCACAGTTTAAGAAGAGAAGGATCAGATCACTCCAAACATGGATTGCTAGAAATGATCATATTCCCTTTCTTTCTACACCTTTTTAATTATAAAGAGGAGGAACAGGAAACAAAGAGAGAAAAAGCCATATTAGTATATGATATAGGAAAAATAATTAATATTCATAGTAATTTTAAGAGAATAAAACTATATTGCCAAAATAAAAATGGAATTCATAATAGATGAAGAATAAAGGAAATTGTTAGACATTTTGCTCACATATACACTTAAATAGCTTAAATAAAATGGATATATATTTTAAAATACAAAATATTCAAAATGAAAGAAAAAATCCTAAAATTTAAATAATATGCCAGACATAGAAATTGAACAATTTATTTTAACATTGTAACAGACCATTGTAACAAGAACTTTTAAATAAAAATATAATCCTAGAAAATTTTATAAATGAATTCTGAAAAATATGCAAAGAACAATTAATTCCAAAATTACTTAAATTGATTTTTAAAATAAAGAAATCCAACCAATTACTGTCATTGAGATAAATATGGTTTAGATATCCAAGACAGAGAAAAAGCAGAACAAGAAAGCTGATAAGTATTTGAATAAAATATTAACAAGGAATCCACATTAAATATTGTTAAAGTTATTATATACTATGAAGAAATTGAATTCATGTCAGGAATATAGAATCAACTAACTTTGGTAGATCTATAAATATAAAAATCGGGTTAATAAGATATATCAATAAATGCAGAAAGGGCTTCTGACAAAAGATGACATTTGCTTATGCTGAAAAACATTTTCAAAAGGGAGAGAAATTTAATTTTTCTTAAATTTCTAGATAATCCCTACCTAAAAGCAAAAGGTACAATGAAATATAAAGGAGGAATTTTACAAACCATTCCAATAAATTCAAGGACAAAGTCTTTTAATATCACTATTATTACTTCATATAGTATTAAAAATTGCTTAATAGTAATAAAACATAGAAATTATGAGAATAAGTAGGGGGAAAGAAACAAATTTATCACACATTGCAAACCTTAGAAATTCAGCTGATAATTATTCTAACTGTTAACAGTAAAGTAGCAGGATATAAAATAAACCAACAATATCATCTTCCTTTCAGTCTATTACTAATAAAATTCAAAAGGAAGAGCTAGAAAAAAAATTCTGTTCAAAATAACAATGTGTGTCAAGTATATGGGAATATATTTATTAAACTTATTCAGGACTTATATGAATAAAGCTATATAATATTCTTTGCAAATACAGGTAAAATAATTGTAGACTTAGTAGCTGTTCATCATTGGACTATGCTAAAATAATAACAATGATGTTGCAGAATTAGATTTAGAGATTTAAGATTAGATAAATTTCCAAGGAATTACTAAATAAAATGAATAACAGAACTTATCAGGAAAAGCAAAAGGTCAAGAATGTAAAAAGAGAAAATGAAAGAAGTAGTAATTAAGGGAAGTTAGCAGTATTTACTTGATCTAAACTATGAAACTACAATCATTGTAACTAGTATAGGTTAAAAGGCAAATCAATAGATTTGATCAATTAAATAAGACCTAGAAGCAATAACATATTCTTTGATAACTCTAAGAATATGAACTACTGGAGTAACAAATTTCTGTTTTCACAGTGCAATGGACATATGACAAATATAAAAGGTAATATCATAAACAAATTCACGGAGATAGATTTAATTTACAATAATAATTCAGACCAGAATTCTTTTTTTTTTAATTTTTATTAATACTTTTTATTTGCAAAACATATGTATGGGTAATTCCTAAACATTAACCTTTACAAAGCTTTCTGTTACAAATTTTTCCTCCCTACTCCCCACCCCTCCCCTAGATGGCAGGATATCCACTACATGATAATTATGTTAGAATACTTAAGAAATCGAGTATATGTATAGTTATTGCATCATTTTTTTTTGCAGGAGAAATCATATCTACAAGAAAGAATAATCTGATAAAGGAAATACAATGCAAGCAAACCTCAATAGAGAACATGAAAATGTTATGTTGTGGTCCACATTTCACATCCCTCTCCCTAGGTGTACATGGCTCTTCTCACCGAACAATTGGAACTGGTTTGAAGCATTTCATTGTTGAAGAGAGTCATGTCCATTAGAACTGATTCTCATATAGTATTGTTGTTGCTGTGAATAATGATCTCCTGGTTCTGCTGACTTCACTGAGCATTAGTTCATGCAAGTCTCTCCAGGCCTCTCCGAAATCGTCCCGCTGGTTCAGACCAGAATTCTTAACTAACCATAAAACAGTTATAACCATTAAAAATACACAATTTGTATTACACCAAAAAAAAAAACCTTTGTGCAAAGTCAATACAATTGCAATTAGAGGGTAAATAGATATAATATTTGCAATTTTTTCTGATGAAGATCTAATATTTAAGATCTATTCACCAACAGATAAATGATCAAAGAATAAGAAGTAATTTTCCAAAAATAAATAAATAAATACAAGCTATATATAGCTACATGAAAAACTAAATCACGAATAATGAAAATGAAAATTTTAAATTTCCATCTCACATCTAATCAAGAAAAAATAACAGAGTAAAAAAAAAATTTGCTAGAAGACTAGGTCTACCAAAACAGTTTTTGGTAGAAATAAGAGATGGTCCCACAGTTTTGGAAAGAAATTTGGATTTATATTCAGTGTCATTAAATAATATGACTAACACAGTATTACCATTACTAATAGATAGAAAGCAAAAGGATGGAATGTGTTATTGTTTTGCTGTAAGCAATAATAAAAGAAATTGTATCCTCTGACACCAAGAAGATTCTTAAAATATACTAGATGATTTGATTGCTTTATCTACAAAAAATCTGAAATTTATACTATGGAGTAAATGTAAATTTTGGATTAAGTTGGTAAGATCACAAATCCTTGAAGTATCAAGGTCAGTTGAGTTTAATTATACAGAAGTATGAGGAAGAGGAGAAATCCTCAGAATTTCATAAATTTCTTGAAAACAGTAATCTTATTTGATCTTAAGTATAAGGTAAGCTTCTTTTATAACAAATTTGAGCAAATTTTTTTTCTAAGAGCAAAAATATCAATCCTGGAACAAAGAAGTGCTATTTCCTATAAATTCTTTCATCTATATTCCTAACCAATAATAGGTCTGTGGTACTATCTCCATGGGAGGAAGGGGAGGTGCACTGAATGCTGCAGGATAACTAAGGTGTGTATTAATAAATTGTGGAAAATAAATCTTGAATCTGATTCTTTTGGCAGATTGAATATTTGTCCAAATTTGCTTGAAACATTGAATAATATCATCAACTGTGAGTATAATTTAAATTGTATTAATCATGAAAATGTGTTGTTTTTATTGAAAACCAAGAAGAATGCAAGTTTAGTTGAATAAGAAATTGGATAGAAATATGTTGAGGAAAAATACTTAAATACTTTCCTTTGTGAACTCAGTTTTCCATTTTTTTTTCTCCATTGGTGCACTACTGGGGGAAGAGTGGTTTTGAGGAATCTCATGACCATGTACAATAGAACAAAGAATACTTTGACATATTTTTAAAATTAAAGAAGAGATATTTTCTAGGTAACACCATCCCACTTAAGTTTAACTAATTTTCAGAATTGGATAAATGTCACTGACTTTTAAGACATAGATGAATGTTCAATTGTTTTTTTTTAAATTCCTATCTACAGAAAAAGATAATGTCCCAGCACTAGGATTATAAAAACAATAACAACAAAACAACAAAAAACAAATGAAAGGCCACAAGTTGCCCTCTTTTTAGTTCACAAGATGTAGTTATCCAAGTACTATCCTTGTTTTTCAAATTATTTTTGTATACAGTCTGGTTAAGCGTTGTTATGTTCTAGACAAAACAGAAAATTCCACAACTTATGGCAAAAATCCATGCCCAATACCAGTTTGCGTTTAAAAGAAGCAAATCAGGAAAGTCTTTATTTTTATAATTAACAGACTATTCGGCATCATAAAGTGACTGACAGCGGCTTTGGATCTCTTTGGGTCATATTGCTATTCCACACACCATGGGGAGTTTCCTCTAGTTTGATTGTATAACAGTAGACAAAATGTTCTAGTAAAATGTGAAATAGCATCCAACTACAAACCTAAAACACATGTATTAACTGAGTAAGTCCAGAGAGAGCACATGGTTTTAAGGATCAAGTGGGTACTGAGCCCAAATTGAAAAAGAACAGCAAGATCCAATGCTCTGGGTGACAGATCAAAATGAAGAGGAAGACTTCCCAACTTTACCTTCACCTTTGATAATGCACGATCTACTTATTCTCACTTTCTTTTTATTTACTTATCTTTCAAATAGGTAGAAAAATGCACACATCATACTGCTCATACATATAGGCTACATATTATTTATTACCAGCTCCCAAGAACATATTGCTGGACTACCTGCTGTAATTTTCCTTCTTTTTTAAAAATATAATGAAAAATGGCACACATCAGTTGTAATTATTTTTTTTATTTACCCAATTGTGCATCCTAATATAATTCTGTTGTCTGTGAGAAATTCAGCTGCTGAAAAATAAGTAAAAATCCAAATTATGGGAAAAATAAAATTAAAGAAATAATGGCAATACTAGTAGTTTTTCCTGTTCCTTATGCTTACATGTATCATTCTTATATTATTAGCAAGCAGAGGTATAAAGAGCCTAAAATACATCTAGGGCAAATTCAGAGGACAGCAAGAAACTCAGAATTAAGTCCTATTGTAACTTTACTTGAGTCAGAGATTGCCTGGAGAATAAGTGGCTCATGGAAAGAGATGCTATGGTGATTGTACCTGCAGATGTGAACTATGGATGGTTTAGTGATTACTCCTTATGATCTTCCTTGATGATTATGTTAGGAAGTAATCACAGAATCCCTGTCTTTTTAAAAAGAAGAGTCATTAAAATCTGGATGTCAGTTTTCTTGGACAAAACTCTCTTTGCCCAATCTAGTTACATTTCTGTGTATTGAAAAGAGTGGTGAAACTTTAAAGACATGATGTTTTTTCAGTCTATGGAAGGTTTCTATTATAATGTGTAAATGAAAGTGAAGTGGTATCCCCAGTATATAGCCATTTAAATAAGATAACTTTATATCTTAGGATGAGAGAACTTCTTTTGGATGAAAAAGGGAGGTGGTTGGAAAAGAACAGATGTGGAAAAGAATTCATGAAAAATTTGAAAATGAAGACAGATTTACTATATATGTGTGTGTGTGTATATGTATATGTATATATATATATGTACTAAACAGGAAGTGTGTGTGAGTGTGTGTGTGTGTGTATGTATGTATGTGTGTATTGGGGAAAGTAGTACAGAAAATGAAGATAAGAATATTTCACACACACTAACAGAAGGCTTCGGAGCCCAATACTTGAGGTTTACCTTTAAAGTGACTGCTAGTGAAAAGATGGTATGGAAGTTGGTAGGTAGTAAAAATGAAATTTGAAAACAGAATATGAAAATGATGCAAGATGGGAACTAAAGGACAGAATCACCATTTCTCCTACTCTAACATCTATAACTAACCTTTACCTAACATAATTTTCTTCCTGCAACTCCTACTAGAGAGGCACTGAGTTATGTACTCCCTTCCAGGAATCTGATTCTGTGGCTGAGTCTAATATCTTTTTTAAAATTTATTTTTAGTATTAAAACTTTTTTTTTTCAAAACATACGCATAGATAATTTGTGTTGCAAATTTTTTCCATCCGTTCCCCTTACCCCCCTCCTAGATAGAAAATAATACAATATATGCTAAACATGTGCAGTTCTTATATACACACACACACATATATATATATATATATATATATATATATATATATATATATATATATAATTATGCTGCACAAGAAAACTCAGATCAAAAAGGAAAAAAAATGAGAAAGAAAACAAAATGCAAGTGAACAACAACAAAAAGAGTGAAAATATTTTGTTGTGATTCACACTCTAGGTACATATAGCTTTCTTCATCACAAGACTATTGAAACGGCCTGAATCATCTCATTGTTGAAAAGAGGTATGTCCATCAGAATTGCTTATCGTATAATTATACAACGTTTTCCTGGTTCTACTCCCTTCACTTAGTACCATTCAGATAAGTCTCTTCAGACCTCTCTGAAATCATCCTGTTGATCACTTCTTATAGAACAACAATTTTCCATAGTATTTATATGACATAACTTATTCGGCCATTATCCAACTGATGGGCACCCACTCAGTTTCCAGTTTCTTGCCACTACAAAAATTGCTGCCACAAACAATTTTTGGCACGTGTGGATCCCTTTCCCTCCTTTATTATCTCTTTGGAATATAGACCCAGTAGAGACAATGTTGGATCAATTGGTATGCACAGTTTAATAACTCTTTGGGTGTAGTTTCAAATTACTCTACAATGGTTGAATCAGTTCACAACTCCATGAACAATATATTAGTGTCCCAGTTTTCCCACATCCCCCTCCAACATTCATGATTATCTTTTCCTGTCATTTTAGCCAATCTGAAAGTTGTGTGGTGGTACCTTAGAGTTGTCTTAAGTTGCATTTCTCTGAACAATAGTGATTTAGAGCATCTTTTCACATGACTAGAAATAATTTCAATTTCTTCAACTGAAAATTGTCTGTCCATATCCTTTGATCATTTATCAATTGGAAAATGGCTTGAATTCTTATAAATTTGAGTCAGTGAAATGACTCAATGAAGAAATGAAGCCTTTGAATGTAATTTTTTCTCAGTTTATTGCTTTTCTTCTAATCTTGTCTGCATTAGTTTTATTTGTACAAAATCTTTTTAGCTTAATATAATCAAAACTATCCATTTTGCATTTCATAAAACACTTCAGTTCTTTTTTGGCACAAATTCTTTCCTTCTCCATAGATCTGAGAGGTAGTCACTTTGTTGGTAGTTCTTTGTTTTTCTAATTTGCTTATAATATTACTCTTTATGTCTAAATCATGAAACCATTTCGACCTTATCTTGGTATAGGTTGTTAGGTATGGGCCAATGCCTAGTTTCTGCCCTACTGATTTCCAATTTTCCCAGCAATTTTTGTCAAATAGTGAGTTCTTATACCAGAATCTGGGGTCTTTGGATTTGTCAAACACTAGATTCTTATAGTAATTGACTGTTGTGTCTTGTGAACCTAACCTAGTCCACTGATCAAGTACTCTATTTTTTTGGCCAGTACCAAATGGTTTTGAAAACCATATAAACCATATAAAGCATTGACGGCTTCTTTATAATATAGTTTTAGGTCTGGTAGAGGTAGGCCAATTTCATTTGCATTTTTTTCATTAATTCTCTTAAAATTCTTGACCTTTTGGTCTTCCATGTGAACTTTATTTTTATTTTTTTCTAGCTCTATAAAATAATTTCTTGGAATAATTTCTTGGTATGGCACTGAATAAGTAAATTAATTCAGATAGTATTGTAATTTTTATTAAATTAGCTCAGCCTATCCACAAACAATTGATATTTTTTCAATTGATTGGATCTGACTTTATTTGTGTAGAAAGTGTTTTGTAATTGTGTTCTATAGTTCCTGACTTTGCCTTGGCAGGTAGATGTGAGGACTCTATTATCATAAGATTGCATGTATGGTAGGGCAAGATTAAATGGTATTATGGAAAGTTAGTAGAATTATGTGCACCATATTCAAGTAAAGATCAGTAGGGAGTAATGCTGAGAGAAGATATTACAGGCAGTAGTAACATATTAGACTTTATTATACAACATTAGCACCAGCACATAGTCTCATTTACAGGGTAGGCAATAATTCCATGAATCCTAAACATCTATCAGTATAGAGATACATGAACGTAGTGATGTTACTGGATAAACTTTTATATAGGGAGTCAAGAAGATCAAGCAATACTATTTCAAAATGATGTGAGAGAGACATGAATTAGATGCAAGAAGAGAAGATCACCATTATGTGAAGTTATAGTAAAAACAAAACAAAACACCCACAATGTAATGAAAAAGTGACTCATGTGGAGGTAGAGAACATGAGTTCAAATTTTGCTCCTTCTAGCCAGTGATTGCAACTTGCTCAACATCAGAGAATGTACAAAACAGAGAAACTTGATGAATGTAATTATAAAATACTTTCTTGAAGAATAAACACATTAGCAAAACATAAGTTCATGATGAGGAAAATGCTTGTGAGAATTATTTGTTTGAATATTTTTGATATGAGTGAAATGAAGGAGTCAAAACCCAAAATGAGTATTCTATATTTAGAAACTACATATAAAGAAAGAAATATCTCTATTAAAAAAACTTTAAAAAAAAACGTTTCTATGTGACCTGAGCAAGAAAAAATATTTTCCAGTTTTCTTGATTTGGATGGGTTAATGTGCTAAGTCTTTAAAGTAGTCTTTCAGCTGCTTATTATCTTCATTAATCTTTGGCTGTTTAGTCATTTTGGAGAAAAGGGGCTATTTTGTTCTTATCCAAAATTATTGTTATGGAAGTGAAGTGGAGCTGTTCTCCTCACCCAGCTGAATGGTCACTAAGCAGTGCAGCTGCTGCCTTACATTCTGACACATTAGATAATGTTTTCCACAAGCAAATCATTTGTTCACTTAGTGCATTTTATTCTTATACTGGAAGAATAAAATGTCTGAAGGGGAAAAGAAAACAAAACAAATGAAAAAAAAAACAGGATAAAAAATCCTGGACTTTTGCCTTCTAATCAGTACAAGAACTCAAAATTGTTCCTTTTCATTCAAATTCTTTGACCTCCAGATGGGTCCCCTAACTCATCATTTCTCTGTTTGAAAACCTTAAAAGATATCAGCTGCTTGAATCAGAAACAAAGTGAAAGTTTGGAAAGTTATTGAAAACTTTTTAAGACAATTCCTGTTTTAGGGAGCAAGTCTAAAACAACTTTAGCAAGCAAAAGAATTCTTCAGATGATTTCTTGACTTTTTGCCTTTGCTTTCATTGTTTTCCCCTTCTGGAATGCCATTCTTCTTTCCCCTATCTTAGTTTTTAAGATGCAGGCCAAGTTGCATCTTGTATAAATTCTCCCCAACATTTTCTGCTTCCATTTATTTTTTATTTGAGGTAATGTGGAATAAAACTGGATTGGGATTCAGTAGACAAACTGGTTTTGAGTCTTTCCTCAGCCACTTATAACTTATGTGGCTTGGGAAATTACTTAATTTTTTGTGTCTCATCTGGAAAATGAAGGTATTGGAATAGATAACTTCTGAGGTCCTTCCAGCTCTAGACCTATTTATTAGCTATGGATTTCTGTTTTATTTAGCCATCATCATTCATTTCCATTTTTAAGATAAATTTTTTGTTGATACCCTTTGCTATTACATCATTAATCATTTCCAAATATATCCATTTCTTCTTTTCCTTTATAATAAAGTAGGGGAAAATAAGCAAAAAAAAAAAACTTATCACCCATATACATTCCATAGTATATACAACATTCCATATTCTGAGTTTTCTATTAGGCAAAAGGAAGGAAGTACCTATTTTTCATGTATTCTCCAAGGTCAAGAAAGGTCATTACAATTTCACACCATCACTTCCTTTTTCCCTCCCTCACTTGCTCCTCTTCTCTTTTCCTTTCTTTCTCCCTCCTTCTCTATTTTTTCCTTCTTTTCTTCTTTCTTTCCTTCCTTTCTTCCTTCTTGCCTGCCTGCCTGTCATCCTGTCTTCCTGCCTTCTTGCCTTCCTGCCTTTGTCCCTTCTTTTCTTCCTTCTTTCATTTCACATTTCCTCCCTCCTCTTCTTTCCTTTTTCTTCTTCCTTCCTTCTTCCTTTGCTTCATCCTTCTTTTTTCCTTTGTTACTGAGAGGGCCATATACAGTAATCTTGATCTGTCTTGCCACTGACCTAAGATAGCTCTGGAGGCAAGAGCAAAATGGTGACTTTGCACAGTCCTTCCTCACTTAAATCCCATTCACTTGCAAGACAAGATATCACCTTGCTGAAGGGCAAACAACAAACAATAACAACAACAATAACAATAACAACAACAATCAGAAATGCTCCAGTTTCTCAATATACTACCCAAAATATATTCTTCAGAACTAAATCTAATATTTCAGATATTATATAACCAAATCAAAGTTCAGTATAATTTCCCTCAATCTGAATGCAATACTTCTATTAATACAAGCTAAAATTTCATTAATTTTTGTGACTATCATGTCATACTATTTACTTAATTCAAGTTTGTGATTCAAAATAATTCTCAAATCTCTCCTATTCTAGGTTTTTTAAACCCCTTAGTAAGATTTTCCATTTGTCCATATCAATTTTCAAGTCATCAAATTCAACTTATCATTCCAATTTTTCAAGATCTATTTAGATCCTATTTCTCTCACATATTACTTAGTTAAATTCTAAATAGTTGAAACATATGAGTGGCATAGTGAATGGAGCACTGGTTCTCTAGTCAGGTATAGTTGAGCTCACTTCTGGACATAAATACTTTTGCATGACCCTGGGAAAGTCACCTAATCTTTTTTTTTTTTTTTGGTCTTAGTTTTCTATAGCGATTTGACACTATTTGCAAAAAATGTTTTAAGTCTCTGATTTTGTTAGTGGAGGGGCTTCTCTCCACTACTTCAGATCAGCAGCTGTTCTGCAGTTCTAGAATCTTAGGGGGAGGCATAGAACACTGAGATCCTCAGTGTCATGTAGCAGGGAGGGGCTTGAATTCAAATTTTCTTGATTTCTAGCTAGGTTATTTATCCACTATATTACATTGCTTCTTCTATATTTATAATTTGGATTCATTCATAGTTTTATTACTTTTCTTGCTCCTGAAATGTAAGATTATGGAAAGTAAAGACCAAGTTGTCAGTGTTTCAAATCAATCCTTGCTGTTCCTTTTACGTGACCTTCCACTTCTTGATTCCAAGCATTTTACTCAATGTCCTCCTTGCTTACAATTCTCTGCTCCATCATCTTTACTTCCTGGCTAAACTAAATTCCAACCTTCTGCAAAAGCTTTTCCTAGTCTTCTGAAATTGCCCACAATTTATTCTGTATTTATCTTTTGTGCACCTAATCCTTTTTGTATTGTTTTCCCCATCAGACTGTGAAGGCAGGGTCTGTTTTTGTCTTTCTTTGTATCCCCTATGGTTGACATGATCCCTGACACATAGTAGGAGCTCAATAAATCAATATATTTACAACTATCTTTCCCTGATTGAATAGTCATTCGTTGTTAGGAAAAACAACAGCAAAATAAAATTTAAGCAGTTCTCAATCTCACCAGTCATCATTTCATCTCTTTCCTTCTAAAATATGGATTTTATTCCTGTAAGTATCCCTTGGCTCTTAGAGGTGAATTTTCCTTTATCTTTCTAGGGTCCAGACTCCTACAAGCCATCTACTGATTTTCTTAATATCAGGCACATACTCATCCAAAATCTATATTATCTTGTTTCATTTGAATATACATTCTTTGACAATAGGACCATTTTGCTAGCTTGTATTTATATTCCTAGAGCTTAGTACAATGCCTCATGTATAGTAAGACCTTAATAAATGTTCTAGAGCATTGGACAATCTGAGGTGGAGCCATGGTGGCGGAGATCAGACAGGAGTCTCCGTAACCTCCTCTAACCTCCCCTCAAACCAACAACATATGAAGCCTCTAGACTGATTCTGAAGCAAAAAAATCCACAATATCTGGAGAACAACACGATTCTAGAAGAAGATACTCTGGAAGAACCTCAAAACAGGTCTGTTTTAATTGGGCAGGGGGTGGTCTACTGTACCCAGACTGAATCGCAGGGAGACCGGGGCAGGGATCTGGAGCAGGGAGCTGGAACAGGAGTCGGAACAGGAGTGGGAGCGTTGTGCTTTTCACACACCTGGGAGTCTTCTTCAGGCCTCCTGGAACAATTTGTCCTGATTGTGGGCAGGTGGTTTGGAGGGTCTGCCTTTTGAGGGGGATAGATTGTGAACCACTGAACCCCTGATGAGCATCGTAACTAGCTGCCATTACACAGCACCTTAAAGCAATCAATCAAACAACAGGACTGATCAGCACCAGAAATAATTCAATCATCGGAGCTGCCCAGTACCTGAAATAACTCAATCAGCAGAACCACCCCAGGGTGTGAACTAAAGCAGAACTGCCCAGCCCCTGACATAATTCAATCAGCAGAACTGCCCCAGGGCAAATTAAAGCAGCTGTCCCACC